>JAQPPZ010013437.1:0-67573 GCA_028583015.1 Wollemia nobilis
TTAAACTCTTCTGAAGGAACCACTCTGATACCAATTAAAGAACACAAGGTTATAATGAGAGGGGGGTGAATAGTATAAGACCACTTTTTACTTTTTTTTTCCCAATCAATATTATGCAATGTATATATAGAAATATCAGCAACAGTAATAAAAGCAATGTCCAAAAAACCACACACAATAGAGACAACACAATTTACATGGTTCACCCAATGTGGTCTACTCCACGGAGAAAATATTTCACTAAAATTTTCTCGATCAATATCTTGGGAATCCTTTCCCTATTACAATGTTTATGGACCTCTATCCAAAGGAGATGCTTATCCCCTAGTTCAAGTTCATGGGTCTCTATCCACAAGATAAATCCTTCTCTACTCTGGCTGGTGATCCTCTAGAAGATTACTGCATCCACTGCACTGGCTTGTGGATCTATCTCCACTTAAGAATATTTTTCCTACTCAGAAGACCTGTCCTCACTACCTTGGATGATGGATATTTATCTACTGGATAATACTGTCCTCTCTGCTCTGTAACATCTAAAGCTCTGTCTCAAATCTACACTAAACATAGGCCTTCAATCTAGAACAAATTTGCTCAACAAGTCCACATAGAACTTACTCAAATCTGCTCAACAAGTCCACATAGAACTTGCTAAAATATGCTCAACAAGTCCACCCAGAACTTGCTCAAATATTCTCAACGAGTCCACATAGAACTTAATCAAATATGCTCAACAAGTCCACATAGAACTTGATTAAATCTACTTAACAAGTCCACACAAAACTTGCTCAAATATACTCAATAAGTCCACATAGAACTTAATCAAATATGCTCAACAAGTCCACATAGAACTTGATTAAATCTACTTAACAAGTCCACATAGAACTTGCTCAAATATTCTCAACAAATCCATACAAAACTTGCTCAAATATGCTCAAAAAGTCTACACGAAACTTTCTCAAATATGCTCAACAAGTCCACATAGAACTTGCTCAAATATTCTCAACAAGTCTACACAAAACTTGCTCAAATCTGTTCAAAAATTCCACACAGAACTTGCTCAAATCCGCTCAACAAGTCCACACGAAACTTGCTCAAATCTGCTCAACAAGTCCACACATAACTTGCTCAAGTGTGCTCAACAAGTCCACACAGAACTTGTTCAAATATGCTCAATAATTCCACACAGAACTTGTCCAATATCATAGAAACATAAAGAGAATTGTTAGAGACTCAATATGTTCTATACTTATCACAATGCTCAATTACTTTCAATCACTCTCTTAGAAACATAAGGAGAATTTTTAGAGACTCAATATGCTTCCAATTCAACTCAATGCTCAATCACTTTCTTAACTCAATTTAGAATATAGAATATTTTATTTTATGTAACTTGAACAATCACTTCACACATCCGCTTGACTAGGCTCAACCAACTCTACTCAACCAATCACTCAATGAAACAACCCTTGCTCACAAATCCTAGTCCAAGCATATGAACATTCACTCAAAATGTTTCCAACAATGCTCAACAACAAATCTCACATAACAATGATACTCATGTTCTAAACCCTAGTTCAATTTCTTTGCATGACAACCCACTTCAACAACAATGATTATAAAACAATCTTCACATAACAATGATACTCATGTTCTTTTCAAAACCCTAACTCAAGTTCTTCACACAACCAATGGCTTCAACTACAATTCTTATTAAACAAGGTTCTAATCACAAATCTCTATTCCAAAAAACCTTGATGTATTAACTCAAACACTCTATAAAGAAAACCCTAATCAAGTCATTTTCACTCCAAAATTATTTTCCAGAAAACCAACCAATCAAATTAAACTTTGGCAAATGTGCTCATACCTTTTATTGATGGTGAAGGAATCTTCTAAATCTGCTAAAATCTCAAACACTTCTTGCCAAGCTCAAAGAAATTATAATGTGATTAATTTCCTCAAATTACAATGCAAACAATAAAACCTACACCTTATCACTCCATATTTAATAAAATATTCATCAAAATTTACAAAAAGTAAAATACCACTTACACCTTATAATCTCCCATTAATATTTAATGCACTATCCTTTTCAAAATAACCTAAGAAGAGAAGCTCCCTCAATCCTTTTAATATTTCAATAAATCAATATGCCAAAGCACTTTATTAAAACAAAACTTAACACCTTATTACTCCAACTAATCAAAAATCATTTCCAACTAATAAAACTTTCATGCACCCTTAAAACTCCAAACTTTACGCAACACACAAAAATTAAACTTCAAAATTTATTACCTTGCATTGGAGGGGAGTCAAACATAGCACAACCTCAACCTGTGCCCTAGCAGCGACTCCCGATGCCACACAAGCTAGGTGCTTGCTTGGGGATAAACGAGCACCATGTGCTAAAAAACCTTCCCTACTTGCCTTACGTAAAACGTACGCCTTCCTTGATGCTCAACACCAATACAACTGCCACAAACAAAAATGCTACCATTGAGTTTCAAACACAGGCATCCTTGCGCCAAACACCCTAATGTTGTCCTCTTTGCCACTAGACCACTTGCCTCATTGGCACATGGTATTTTGGTGCAAGTCCCCTTCACGTTATTTGTTGGTTCTTAAACAAATTTTTTTGCTGCTCTTTCTTCCTTACGAATTTAAAATACTATTGCACGCTTGTATTATCGAGCAAAAGGATAAATTAAAATACCTCTAAGGAATTATATTATATACCAAATTTCCTTCCTCCATGCATGACGTTGGTGTTCTAGTTATCTTCAACTGTCTTTGGACGTTGGCGTTCAAATTTTATTTGGAGCTTTATTCATTTATAAAATGTTTAAATTATTTTGAATTTACATTTTATAAATTAAGTCTTTTAAAAAATCTTTGGTTTATTTAAACCATATTTCACTTTGCGCCTTGGTGTAAATAATATTTATTTAAAAAATTTAAATTCATTGTGAATTTAAATAATTTTATTAAATAAATATTAAACCTTCATTTAGCTTTGCAATAGGCTTTCTTGGGTTTTTATGTAAATCTTTTAAATTATGCTTCCACATAATATTTAAAAATATTATGGAGCCCTTTGCCTTTAACCTTTGCATTGTTCCTCTTGAACTTTGACTTTATTAGAAGCTTCTTCTTGAATATCAATGACAACTTTGATAACTTGTTTCTTGACAAATTTCTTGACAAATTTCTAAGGATGATAATAATCAATTTCCAATACCTTATAGCTCTTATTTTAGAGGAAATTATGTTTGTAGTATATTACCTCCTTTCTATGTACGCTGAACAATTTGATTAGGTGGTGGTGACAATTCCGAATTTGGTGCTAAATTCAATGCACTTCCTCTACTTGAATGGCACTGGTCTATGATAGGTTTTACTTTTGCTTGAGATGCCTACTTTGCTATTCTTCACTCTATATTCTTTTCTCGAGTTATGCTTATGACATTGAGCATTTAATGCTCTTCTCCAACATAGGTTTATGATAGTTTTTGACTCCAAATAAATCTTACCTCTTCTTCCTTGACTTGGCTTGAATACATTCTCCACTTCAATGCTAATTTATGAATGTGATTCCTTACTTGAGTGCTCCTTTTAATGGTGGCTTCAATAGTGTTACCTCCTTGACAAATGTGACAAGTGGCATACGCGTTGAAATTTTTTTTGAGTAATGCTTACCCTTTGAGAAACACTTTTCAGTGTGGCATACGATTATAATATTATTGGTTAGTGTTGAACATATTTATGTGTTAGGGTAATGATGAAAAATATTTCATGAAATGAACACCTTTCTTGAGTGTTAGATATGAGAGGCTAAATTTGCCATTTGTGCCAAGTGGTACAATATTCCTTCCTCCTTCAAGACAAGTGTAAATTGTATGTACACTCTCTCTTCAACGTACCAAATATGAATGTTAAACCCTTCTTATTTCTTATATATTCCAACCATTTGCTAGCTAGATTCACTTCTTGGACAACAAGTGATTTCCTTATTATAAGTTGTTTTATTGAGGATGATGGTTAGCTCCAGCTATGCCAATCCAAGGGTGTTTGGGAGGAGGTTCTAAGGAGCTCGATCAACATAATGTAGTGCTTCTGCTTTGCTAGAGTATTGGGTATTGAACCTTCTATTCTTCCTTTGTATTTTTCTTGTTATATGCTATTATTTCTTTTACCTTCTATGTAAATGATGATAACTCCTTTAGATAGATGATCTAATCTATCTTCTGCATGTATTACTATAGGTAGTGAAGACTCCTTAATGTAGGTATTCTTATATTCTCTTCTAAGTATATACCTTATAAGATGATGACCTGTAGACGTAGACTTTCTATGCTTTGGTGGCTCTCTTATGTAGGTCTTTTTGTTGCAAGTGGATACTCTATTAGATACTGGTTAAGACAATGAAAGTGGTGTCTTTAGACACCCAAAAATACCATTTTTGTGAGCTCTCTATTTTGTTAGAATTTTACTCCTCAAACTTCTATGATATGAATGCTTGGAGACCATGCCTTGCTACCTATAATAGTATCTTTATAACACTTTTATTTTGTCCTATTAATGTTGTATTTGAAGGATAAATTTGGTGCCAATGTAATGCAAGATTTTACAATAGATTAGAGTTAGAAACTAAGTTTTATACTGAGTTTAAATGTCTCATATTGAATCTCTCCTAGCTTATTAGATATGGCAGATCTATGCTCTATTATATGAGAACACGATGTAATATATTTGTTGTCCTTTTGCTTAGAAAACACTAACCTCTAACTTGGATAATCTTAACACTAATGAATCCAAGCTTTTAACAATGTAACTAATATGCTAATAGAGGTTTTAATTCTGCACTAATGTTCACTTTTAAAAAAAATTAGTGAACTTTGAATAATAACTATAGTGCAATAATAATCTCCCTTATAACTCCTATAAATGAACCCTTCAAAGTAACTTGAAATATGCACTAATTTTTACTGTAATCTAAAAGTACTTAGTGCATCTAAAGAACAACTAGTATAGTGCAATATTAATCTCACCTTATTACTCCTTAAAATATGCACTTAGTAATTGCTCCTTGTAGAGAACTATAATCTCTTAATGTAGTCTTCTTTTGCTATAACTAGATAATAGGAAGATGATATTTTCTTTCTATCAAAATATATCCAAATCCTATTTAATGTGCAGATAATAACTCTAAAATAAACTTCCTTTTGCACTCCTTTTGAAGACTATAATGCAACCTTCTCTTTTTGCAACTTCTAAAGAATTAAAATGGTGCTTAATGGAACTGGATAATAACCCAAATTAAAGTTCAACTAATAAATCTATTTGAACCCAAGTTGTATTAGAAATAGAGTCTATTCCATAATTTGGGTTATGTAAATGTATATTACAAGGTAAATACTAAGATTAATTTAGGGGGACGTTATCTAGTTACTTCATGCAATGTAATAAGTGCACAAGTGTCATTGTGGAAGTTATCCCTTGCACAACTAGATAGAGTGTTGGCCAAGTATCCTATTTTACCTATATAAGGATGGCCTCTTAGGTAGATAGATATAGAGTAGGAAATACATAGAATAGGAAACACATAGAGTGTAGCATAGTGTGTGACACCATCCATTGGTGATGGATGCAATGTAGTTCAGTAGCTTTATATTGGAGTGTTCATTTCCTCCATAGCTACATTGTAATATTTTATATTTCAGTAATTTAACAGATTTACTTTATTTTATATTATTCTGCATCTTGTGATTGCCATATCTCCATGCTTTGTTGGAAATTTTGAGTAGATGAGTTGTCATTGATGTCAAGAGTGAGTGGTCATTGATGTCAAGCTTTCAACACCAGTCAGTGGTAGTTTCAGTGGGCAACATCAATTTCAAGTTCTCCAATAAGTGCAAAAGGATAGTCCACCTTCAGTTGATCAAGACCCGGTTCCAGGCAATCACATGAGGTCCAAAGGGCAAATAAGAGGCCCATGAAAATAATATTATAATAGTTTATTATAATATTAAAAAGGAAATTTAAATTAATTAATATAATTTTATTATAAATTAATTTATTAATTAATTTAATTAACTTTCATGTTACTTAAGTTAATTATAAGTTAATTTTAATTTAATTATAAATTAATTTTTATTAATTTAAATAAACCCTAAAAAGGGTTATAAAGCTAAGTTTATAAATTGAATTTTTAAATTCGATTTGAGCGCCGACGTGTTATGACAATAAGGCATCATATATATAAAGGCAAAACCTTTGCCTTAAGTCTCCTCTCATGAGTTATTTGAATGCCTATGTTCTAGATTTATGTGCAGAAAGAAAGCAACAATTTTTGTGTTTGAAAAGTCTTCGATGGAAGTAAAGGAACAAACAAGAGCAAGGCTCCTCTCACTTTGCACAAGCCCTATGTAGCATAGTTGGCGATGACCGAAGGTGTTAAGACATTTGCTGGAAGGGAGGATGTAGGTTCGAATCTCGTGGGATTCACGTTTTGCAAGGAAGGAAGGTCTCCATTTTTGGAAGCGGCGTCAACGAGGAAACAAAGGGGGGAAAGTGCCCTCCCCTCCTCATGGGAGCACCTAGCCCATGTGGTGGGCTAGCACCTTGGTAAGGCACTCGACGGAGAGGTTTCGGGGTCAAAACCCATCGAGGCCTTTTAGTGGTTGAGAGAAAGGTATGCGTTGTTGATTGTTATGTTGGTCGCTTAATTTGGATGTGCTAAGGTTGAAGAAAAATATAAATATTTTTATGTGCCTAAGGTTGAAAAATAATTGTTTTTGATGGGTTATAAGATTTAATTTTTGCCTAAATTAATATTGGTTATTAAGTGTTTTGAGGGAGATAAAAGGGTAGGCAATTATTATTTTTGAAGGGTTATTTTTGAAAGATTGATTTATTAATTTGGAGATTATAAGGAGCAATTTGAGTGATTATTTTTATGTGTGATTTGATGATTGCTAATTTCAAGAAGGAGTAATAAGGTGTATTTGGGATTGATTATTTTTGTGTTTGAGAAATAATTTGAAAGAGAGTTAGTGTGATATTTTGTCATCTAACCATTGAAATTGGCAAAGAAGAAAATTGTGATTGAAGACAAGTTTTCTAAGGGCACTTCTACATCAAACAAAAGGTATGGGCACATCTTCCTAGTGAGTTATTGTTGAATGTTGTGAATGCAAAGTTGGAGTGAAAAGGATTGTTTGGTAAGCATTGTTGAGTGTGTTTTGAATTAAAGCTTCAAGGTTTTTTGGAATAAAGAGTTGTTGATAAAACCTTGTTTTATAAGCATTGTTGTTGAGGTGATTAAGTTGAGTGAACTTGAACTAGGGTTTGCAAAGATCATGAGTATCATTGTTATGTGAAGATTATTTTATAAGCATTGTTGTTGAAGTGATTGGTTGAGTGAAGAACTTGAACTAGGGTTTGCAAAGAACATGAGTATCATTGTTATGTGAGATTTGTTGATGAGCATTGTTGGAAATATTTGAATGAGTTGAGACTAGGGTTTGTGAGCAAGGATTATTTCATTGAGTGATTGGTTGAGTAGAGTTGGTTGAGCCTAGTCAAGTGGATGTGTTAATGTGATAGTTCAAGTTCTATGAAATAAATTGTTCTATATTCTAAATTGATTTGAGAAAGAGGTTGAGTGTTGATGAGTGTGAAACATATTGAGTCTCTAACAATTCTCTATATGTTTATGTGGTAAAAAGAGTGATTGAAAGTAATTGAGAATTGTGGTGAATGTGAAGCATATTGAGTCTCTAACAATTCTCTATATGTTTCTAAAAGAGTGATTGAAAGTAATTAAGCATTGTGATAAGTGTGAAGCATATTGAGTCTCTAACAATTCTCTTTATGTTTCTATGAGATTGGATAAGTTCTAGTGAGGACTTGTTGAGCATATTTGGACAAGTTCTAGAGAGGACTTGTTGAGAAGATTTGGACAAGTTCTAGAGAGGACTTATGGATAGATTAGTGTGAGCTTTTGTGGAAGCTTACAAGGTATATTTGAGATAAGTCTTTGAGAAGACTTGTGAGTAGATTTGATTGATTGATTTGTTCAAACCTTGAGTTAATATTGGGGAAGATATAGTAGTGTTGATTAGTGATTGGATCAAGCTTTGTGTTAAGGCTTGAGGACAAATATTGAGGATATATTTGTGCTAGATCGAATGAGGATAAATTATGCTAGACCGAAGGACTATGTTTAGTTCAAATCAGAGGATAGATATTGAGAATATATTTGTGCTAGACCGAAGGACTATGTTTAGTACAAATTTGAGGATAGATTTTGGTGTAGATTTGAGGATAGGTTTGTGCCAGACCAGAGATAGAGATTGAGCAAATTTGTGCTAGATCGAAGGACTATGTTTAGTGCAGATTTGAGATAGAGCTAAGAGCAAGCTTTGGAGGTGACAAAGTATAGAGGATGATAGTCTCTAGTGGATAGAGATCCATTAGCCAGGGTAGTGAGGATAGGTGTCTTCAGTGGATAGATATCCATTAGCCACAGTAGTGGGGGTAGCAGTTCTTCTAGAATATCACCAACCAGAGATAAGGAGAAAGAGTTCTCTTGTGGATAGATATCCATGAAATTGATTAGGGGATTGGTGTCTCCTTTGGATAGAGGTCCATAAACATTGTAATAGGGAAAGGATTCCCAAGATATTTATTGAGAAAATATTAGTGAAATATTTTCTCCGTGGAGTAGCCCACATTGGGTGAACCACATTAAATTGGTGTCTCTATTGTGTGTGATGATTTATGCATTACTTTGGTTATTTCTATTGATATTGCCATTGATTATATTGGATAATATTATTTGGGAAAGAAAATAAAAAAGTGATCTTATATTGTTCACCCCCCTCTCAGTATAAGCTTGTGTTCTTCAATTGGTATTAGAGCTGGTTCCTTCGAAAAGGGTTTAACAACTTGAAGGAAGATCTTACAAGAACACAAATGGCAAAGAAAGGTAAAAGTAGAACCATGAGACATAAGAAGAAAAGAACACACATGGTCATGAAAGAAAAGGAATATGAATTCAATGTTGTTGTTTTGGGAGGAAGAATGGAAATAGATTCAAGAGATGAATCAAGCAATGGAGAAAATGCTAGATTAATAAAGTTTTGTACCAGATGTAGGAAGACATGTCACCTTGCAACTTATTGTTCACAATAAGGTGAAGAATGTTTTGTTTGTGGTCAACTCGGTCATGATGCAGGTTATTGCAATGGGTTTAGTAGTAGTGAAGATGAAGATGATACTTTCAAAATTGAAGTCCTAGAGGATGGTTCAAAAAAGGATAACAGGGATAGTCAAAACATGTATGAAGAAGAAACTCTACTTTGGACAATAGAAGAAATTGAAGACCAAAGAAAAGAGAAAAATTTAGAAAGAGAAAATGAGGAAGTCACTCTTAAGGAACTTGTTGAGTTGAAAAGAGAGAACTTAGAATTAAAGGCTCAAATACAAGAGGATGAGAAATATAAGACAAAGATTCTACAAGATCTCTTTGACTTGAAAGTTATGGTTGAACAATCAAAGGTAAAAGATCTAGAATATGAAATACTTATTTTTGATCTTGAAGAATTAAAAATGGAGAACTCAGGATTAAGGATTCAAGCTCAAGAAGATGAGAAATAAAAATAAAAGGTTCTACAAGAGCTCACTAACTTCAAATTTTAAGGTTGAAGAAGCAAGGAAAATTGAAGAAGGTATGGCTGAAAAAGTAAAGATAAAAGATCTAGAGTGTGAAAGATTAGAACATGAGATAGTTTCACTAAGGATGAAAGTGAAAGACTCTAAGGACAAGCTACACAAGGTTGAGAAAAATTCAAAGACCTTGGATAGGATTATTAGTACACAAAGATCATCAGTCACAAAAATATGACTTAGTTTTGAAGAAGAACAAGGGAAACATGAAGCAGAAAAAGGAGAGTCAAGCTCAAGCACCAAAGAAGAAGAAGCTTCAAAAGAAAAAAGTGAAAGAGAGAGTGAGACTTCTAAGGATAGGTTGGAAAATATAAAGTTCAATAAGGAAAGGAACAATGCACAAATAAGGAATAGATGGAACAGAAACTAGCATAGGGTAAGAGAGACTAAGAGACCAGTGAGGTCAAGGCAAGGAAACTTCAATGGATGATGTTTCTCATGTCACAGATTTGGGAACATGGCTTCATAGTGCAGGACACATGAAAGACAAGAATATGGGAACTTTAGTAACATGCAATTTTTCCATGGGTATTGCTACTCATGTAATCAGTTTGGTCACAAGGTAATGAATTACAAGGTTCATGACAGGAACATATATGGCTTCACCAAGAGAAATCCCAAGATATTTGCACATCCAAGGAATAATAATATTAAGTGTTATAAGTGCAATAATTATGGACATACAAAAAAGTGGTGTAGAGCAGACATTCTAGAATCAAGCATGAACAGGTACATGAACATGAACATGAACAGGAATATGGACATGAACAAAAACATGAACAGGAACAGGAATATGGACATGAACATAAACATGGACAGGAATAGGAACATAAACAGGAACAAAAAAAGGAACATGTACATGAACAGGAACAGTCAAAGGAATCAGAAGGATCAATGAGAAGGAAAGAGGAAAAAGGTAAAGACCAGTGCTTGCTAGGAGTAGAAATACTCCCACCCCAGAATTAACCACCTCAAGAGGAGGTGGGAGAGGGGCTAAGCTAAGAGACTCATTATTAGCCCTGAGCCCCAAAGGTGACCCTTTGCCATTGATGTCAAAGGGGGAGAGATTTGGTTTAAGAAGAGAGCATTGAGTCAGGGGGAGCAATTTCCCAGGGGGAGCAGAACGGGAAAAAGGTCAAGTTTTGGTAAAAGTAATTTGGGTTGCCATCAATGACAAAGGGGAAGATTTTTTGAATCCCATGGGGTTCATATTTTTCAAGGAAGGTCTCAATTTTTGGAAGTGGCACCAACAAGGAAAAAAATGGAGGCAAACATCTTCCCCTCCTCATGGGAGTTCCTAGCCCACGTGGTGGGATAGCACCTTGGTAAGACACTCCACGAAGAGGTTTGGTGATCAAAACCCACTGAGGCCTTTTAGTGGTTGAGAGAAAGGTATGCGCTATTGATTGTTATGTTGGTCACTTAATTTGGATGTTCTAAGGTTGAAGAAAAATATAAATATTTTATGTGCCTAAGGTTGAAAAATAATTGTTTTTGATGGGTTATAAGATTTAATTTTTGCCTAAATTAATATTGGTTATTAAGTTTTTTGAGGGAGATAAAAGGGTAGGCAATTATTATTTCTCAAGGGTTATTTTTGAAAGATTTATTTATTAATTTGGATATTATAAGGAGCAATTTGAGTGATTATTTTTATGTGTGATTTGATGATTGCTAATATGGTGTATTTGGGATAAGTTCTAGAGAGGACTTGTTGAGTAGATTTGGACAAGTTCTAGAGAGGACTTATGGACATATTAGTGTGAGATTTTGTGGAAGCTTACAAGGCATATTTTAGATAAGTATTTGAGAAGACTTGTGAGCAGATTTGATTGATTGATTTGTTCAAACCTTGAGTTAAGATTTGGGGCAGATCTAGTAGTGTTGATTAGTGATTGGATCAAGCTTTGTGTTAAGGCTTGAGGATATATATTGAGGATATATTTGTGCTAGATCTAAGGACTGTGTTTAGTACAAATAAGAAGATAGGGATTGAGGATAAATTTGTGCTAGAATAAAGGACTATGTTTAGTGTGGATAAAAGGACAAATATTGAGGACAGATATGTGCTAGACCGAAGGACTATGTTTAGTACATATTTGAGGATAGAGTTTGGTGCATATTTAAGGATAGGTTTATGAAAGACTAGAGACAAATATTGAGCAGATTTTTGCTATACTGAAGGACTATGTTTAGTAAAAATTTAAGATAGAGCTAAGAGCAAGCTTTGGAGGTGATAGAGTATAGAGGATGATAGTCTCCAGTAGATAGATATACATTAGTCAGGGTAGTGAGAATAGGTGTCTTCGGTGGATAGAGATCCATTATCTAGAGTAGTGGGGGCAATAGTTCTTCTATAAGAGTACCAACCAGAGATAAGGAAAAAGAGTTCTCCTGTGGATAGAGATCCATGAAATTGATTAGGGGTTTGGTGTCTCTTTTGGATAGAGATCCATAAACATTGTAATAGAGAAAATATTCCCAAGAGATTTATTGAGAAAATATTAGTAAAATATTTTCTCCGTGGAGTAGCTTACATTGGGTGAACCATGTTAAATTGGTGTCTCTATTGTGTATGATGATTTATGCATTGATTTGGTTATTGCTATTGATATTGCCATTGATTATATTTGATAATACTATTTGGGAAAAAAAGTAAAAAGAAATATTATACTGTTCACCCCCTCCCTAAGTATAAGTTTGTGTTATTCATGCTTGCTACATCAAAAGCTAACAATGGTATTAGAGCTACGGTAGATCTAATTTGTGCAGGTCTATTGGAAAGCCACCATTAACATTGAGCTTGAGTGTTTTGATAAACTAACGCATCGTTGGACCAGCCACTATCAAAAGCTCTCAAAAGAATTTAGGTGGTAGATTATGAGAGAGTCATGAGTGAGGACTAAAAGAAGTCTCAGTTCATGGAAATACTAAGACTATAATTGACCAAAGTATTTTTACAAGAGTTTCAACAAAAAATTGTGAAAACTAGGACTTATGATTCAAGCCACTGGATTGACAGATAATTCAGTGAGGATCATCCAAGATATCTAGAAATTTTCTAATTAGTGCCTAAAGTTTCTTTTGTTTGTAGGAAACTATTTCTCAAAGGATTAGGACTCCTACGACAAAAAAATAGGAGACTCCAACTTAGTTTCCCAAAGTTTGACATGCCCTCATAGTGTAGATATTGGTTCTTTGTGCAAGATAAAACTGTAGAAGAAGACTTCTTGTGATGAGTTATGGTGAAACTAGGAGATAGAAGATCTCCATTGTTGAATCAAAGAAATTCACAAGGTGAAGAACAAGCCATAAAAACCTTGATATAAAAGGCCATAGAAGCCTTAGAGAATAGGCCATAGAAGCCTTAGAGCAGAAGCCATAGAAGTATTAATACCAAAAGGCCATAGTAGCCTTGGTATTGGAAAAGGCCATAGTAGCCTTGATATTGGAAAAGGCCATAGTAGCCTTGACATTGGAAAAGGCCATAGTAGCCTTGGTACAAAAATAAACTATAGTAGCCTTGATCCTAAATTTGAAGATTCAAAAGTAGACTATATATTTCAGTACTAATACTTTGTTGCAAGGAAAGAAGATTCAGTGAGTTGGGAAAATTCCTACAAGAAATTTAGAAAGGGTATCTTCTTCAGAATATTTTTAGCACCTGGAGCAAAACCAAAGAGATCAAGAGAAGATCTTATTGCAAAAATTTCAGTGAAGGAAGGAGAAAGAGAATAAGGACGAGGCAAGTCTTGCTTGAATCTAGAAGCAGCAAATTCAAAGATCTAGAGAAAGATCTCATCACCAATACTTCTAGGAGTAGAAGGTTGAATAAAAGGTCTCAAGGAATACCATTATAAGGTATCAAATAAAAGACCTTGAGAAGGTCTTAATTAGCATCCATAAAAAGTCTAGGAGAGTCTTACTAAATATATTCTCAAAGAAGAACTGATCAAAGAAATCCACTATCAAGGAGAAGCCTCTAATAGTGAAAGACTTGGGATAATTATCACCATTTGAAAACAAGCCTAATATAAGAAGAATTTGGTAAGGAGTGACAAATATGAGAAGAAGAATTTGGCAAGGAGTACCAAATTTGAGAAGAAGAATTTGGAAAGGAGTACCAAATCTCAAAAGAAGATCCTTCTTGAAGTCATAAATCGACAAGACAACTTGAAGATAGAAGAAGTTCACCAAATATTGAATATTTTAAGATTGCATCTAGCAAAAATAAGGCATCACTTTAGAATCAAATACTTCTCCAAATTTGCATCAGAAGGAGGAGAGCAAAAGAGGAGAACAAGCCATCAAATCCTAGGCTCGTAAAAGAAAGGTCGAGACCATCATTTGGTGAAGAAGGAGCTATTCAAGATAGTCTACAAAGAGTTGCAAGGACATTCTCGTAGCAATAACTTGGTGATCCTAGACACCAAGATCTACATCCTCTACAAAAGCAATAAAAGAGCTACAACAAAAAGGTATGCAAATTTCTAGTGCAAATAAGTTTATTAATTCATCTACCTATGAGATTTTTTAGATGCACCTACATTTGGATTAATGTTTCAAATAGAAAATTGGATTGTAGTCTTCAAAAGAGCAAAAAGAAAAATTTATTTTTAAGGTTAATTTGAACTTTTATTATATTTCAAAAATAGTTTCTATAAACTACCTATTACCTATTCTAAAAAGGAAAATAAGACTAAGCTCTACAATATTAGTTGTAGTGAAATTTTAGAATAACTCTTAAGGATTCTTTTTAGGTTATTCTTGATTAGTTGCAGTATATTATTAGTGCATTAATTTGAGAGTTGATCAAAATATTAAAGTGTAATCTTAGTGCATTAAAAGTGAGAAAAACTTGTACTATTACACTACTCTCAAAAGAAATTAGTTTTGTGTTCTTGAAGGGCACAAAATCTGATTTGTATCAAGTGTCTAAAGACACTATTGAAGCACAATATCTACAACTCATAGTGGTCTAAAGGATCCACTCAAATAAGGCTAGAATCCTCAAAAAATTTGAGAAGAACATAACTAACCAAAAACATAAATAGAAGCTTAAAGGATGAGACTTGGTGAGTCTCAAATCCAATAGCCTTAAAGGGTTGAATGCAAGAAAAGAATTGCAGAAAATAAAAATCCTCTATTTACTGTTGTATAAACTTGGAATTGTTATCTAAGCAACCAAGCAAAAATGAGGAAGTTGTCTACTTGTGAAAGACAATCTTAAAACCCTTAAAGTGCAGGAAAAAATTTGCCATAAAATCAGACTTTTTGATCTGATATAAGAGTGCAAAAGAAGGTGCATTAAAGCAAGTTTATGTACACATTATAGTACATATAATAGCACCATTTCAATCTGATTTTTATAGTTTAAAAATAGATTGAATCTATCCCGAAAAGGGACAATAAAAATAGGGAAAACAACCAAGTGAGGGCTGAACGTAAGAACTCTTCCCAAGCTATAGAAGCCACTCAAAAAGAGCTCTTCACAAACACTTGAACCTGCAGAAGAAATAGCATAAGATTAGATCAAAATGGTGTCCTAAGCAAAATATAAATAATAGGAGAATATCAAGCAGTGGGAAAAGCAATCAAACATCAAAGGAAAGGAGAATTCATACCAAAGCATTTCTACCATTAAAAAATGCTAACAATGGATTAAAGCATCAAGGAGTCTTCATCCAAGCACTACTATTCAAAAACAATTCAAGGGACACCAAATATACTCCATATCTCCACAAAAGCTTCACCATATATCCACCACAACCCAACCATTATCTGGAGATACTGAAGCATCTACATAAAAAAATAAGAATTAGGGTGGAAAATGCATTGGAGAGCCTCCATATAGGTATTTATAGAAAGAAAGATATGCAACTACCACTTGTCATCTATTGGAAAATACTCTATAATGCTTATAAAGGAGACGTTACACTTCTTGGCACCCATACTATAAATAATGGAGTTACACACAACCTGACATACGTTACAAAGAAGATATCTTGGAGACGTTGAGGAAAGAGTGTTACTTGGACAACGCTCAAGAAAGAATAAAAGAAGGAACATTTTCAACTCAATAGTGACACTTGTCACTTGTAGTGGAGTGAGTTCGACACCTCCACCAACCAAATGAAGAAGCTTCCATGAGTGCCTAAGATCTCATACGATGACACTTGTCACTCCTACCTCGTATTAAATATGGTTTGGACTAAGTCAAGCACATTAGTTAAAAACACCAAGTGTAGTAGTTGGAAACACCAAGCTTAGTAGTTGGAAACACCACATGCAGTAGTGGAAGCCACTCGGTAGATCAATGGTAGAAGCTTAGTAAGTGTTCAAGCGCTACACGACATATCATCGAAAAAAGCTTGACAACTATTTAGGCATAATTCGGCAGAGTGATGGTGAAAGTTCGATACTTAGGCTCAACTCTAGCTTGCTCTGCATATTATGAAGATATAGATTACCTATTGAACCTAAACACAAAGAATGCATAGATAGAAGACAAAGTTCAGGAAGAAGAAGAATATCCATATTGAAGACTGAAGTCCTCAATATACAAATAATGTAATACAGGGGGTGTTAGAAATAGATTCTATTCCATAATTCGGGTTATGTAAATATAAATTCCAAGGTACATACTTAGATTAATTTAGGGGAAATTTATCTAGTTACTTCATGTAATGTAATAAGTGCACAAGTGTCATTGTGCAAGTTGTACATGTGCAAGTTGTCCCTTGCATAGTTAGATTGAGTGTTGGTCAAGTATACTATTTTACCTATATAAGGATGGCCTCTTAGGTAGATATATATATATATATATATAGTAGGAAATACATAGAATAGGAAACACATAGAGTGTAGCATAGTGTGTGACACCATCCATTGGTGATGGTTTTGGAAATTTTGAGTAATTATGTTGTCATTGATGTCAAGTGTTTGGTGCAAGGAAAATTTCATTTTGATACAAGTAAATTGGTAAAAATAAATGGTTATAATATTTTATATTATAAGCCAAAGAGGTTGGTTAAAATGTTGAAGACAAAATTTTATGCCCATGTTTTTTAAAAGAAAAGAGAAAATATTATAATATTTTAATATTATAATAATTAAGCCAAAAGGGCTTATTAAAAGGAAAATGAAAAAGTTGACGAAGGACTCCATGCAAAAGTATTGTCTATTACTAAAGTTAAATAATATAATACAAAGTTAAAATATTATATTAAATATAAAATTAATTATAAAAATTATCAAAGGCGCCAAACTTCAAATTTAAATGGAGGAAATAAAGGTTTTTTTTGACGTCATAGCAATGCTTCAAATGCATATAAAAGGGAGGAGCTAAATCATTTTCTAATGTTACCAAGATATATGTGCAAGTATTAATTGAACGAGGAGTACAGAGCAAAGTGTCCAATTTTTTTTTCATCAATCAAGTGGCAGCGAATAAGGACAAGGAGGTGCACATTGTGTTTCAGCGAGGGATGGTAGCCCAAGTGGTAGGCGAGTCCTGCGTAAGGTGTGGCAGAGAACAAGTCATGGTTTGATTCTCTTGAGCACCAGTTTTGAAAGTGCTTTATCTTTTTCGGTGGACACAACAAGAAATAAAGGTTGGATGTGCATGTTAGGTATCAATTGCTTGGCTAGCACAAGTGGTCAAGCGCTATGCTTAGGAGGTTGAGGTTGGAGGGTCGTTTCCCATTTGTGTCAACAAGGAAGATAATTTTTTATAAGGTATGCTCCAATTTTATTAAGTTGGTTATATTTGGTGTTTTGTGGATGTTATTTTATGTATAGTTTGGCATATAGGAGGTATAAGGAGAAATAAATTTTTGCATAATATTTTAAGGGTATTGCTATTATTTATTTTAAATGCAAAAGTGGTAGTGATAAGTTTGTAAATGATTTTTTTAGAATTGTAACTCTTTGTTCTTGGACATTAAAGTAGATTGGAAATTATTTTATGATAGTGGGAGATAAAAGGTGTAAAGGGTGATGTTATTGTTTGTAATTCTTGCTTCATGAAAAGGAAATTTTTGAGTGGCTTTTGTTGAGCTTTAATGCATTATCCTTGAGAACAAAAGAAGAGTCCTAGAAAATTATTTTCATAATTCATTGAACATCTTATTGAGGGAAAATTCATGTGGATATTTTTGAAATAGAATCTTGCTATCTAACCCTTGAAGTGGCACAAAGGGAATTGGTTGTTGGTGAGAGGTTTCAAAGACATGTCTCCATCAAATAAAATTAAGAGGTATGGTCACATCATTCCTTGTTTAAAGTGTTTTGTTGAAGTGAATGTTTTGGAAAATAACGTGGAGAGAAAAAGATTGTTTGATAAGAAATGTTGGAAATATTTGAGTTAGATTTTGAAATCTACATTGTGCATCCTTGTTGAAAGAAAGTGGAAACACCTATGTTAGGGTTTGTGAGCAAGTTATGCTTCATTGTTTGAATGATTGTGTGAAGCTTTTGGGCATTGGTTTTGAGTGATACTAAAAGTGAATGTGCAAACATTAGAAATCAGATTTGTGCAAGCAAGTGTGTGCATTAGGAAGATAAATATCATATGCTAGACTAGATCTACCTTTAAAAAGAGCAATAAATGTGAGACATGTGAAAGCAACATAATTAATGATTGAGTAGAACATATTGAGCTATTTGCAAGTGCATATCATTCTCTATATGTTCCAGAGGTTAAACAAATTTTGAATAGAATATATCTGTTTGAGGAAAGTATTTCTTAAAAATATATAAGTTGTGTTAGTGTTCAAATTTTGGATATATTTAAAGGCAGATTTGAGAGTCTTTTGAGAAGATTTAAATTATATTTGAGCAAGTCTCTTGAGAAGACTTGAAGGCATGTTTGAGAAAGTCTTTTGAGAAGACTTGAAGGTATATTTGAGCAAGTCTTTTGAGAAGACTTGAAGGCAGATTTGAGAAAGTTTTTTGAGAAGACTTGAAATCAGATTTGAGCAAGTCTTTTGAGAAGGCTTGAGAGTAGGTTTGGTTGCTGATTTGATCAAGATTTTTGTTAAGGCTTGGTGTAGATTTGAGATAGATTTTGGTGCAGATTTGTGAGCAGAGTTAGAGCAAATTTGTGCTAGACTTGGGACAAAGTTTGGTGTATATTTGAAATAGAATTTGGAGCACATTTATGAGTAGATTTAGAGTATATTTTTGCTATGCTTGAGATAGAGTTTGGTGTATATTTGAGATAGAGTTAAGAGTAGGATTGGGAGGTGATAGAGCAAAGAGGATAGTAGTGTCCAATGGATAGAGATCCATAAACCAGTGCAGTGGGAACAAAGGTCTTCTATGGGGAGAGATCCACAAGCCAGAGTAATGGGAATAGAAGTCTTCTAGAAGATCATCGACCAAAGTAGAAGGGATAGAGTTCTCCTATGGAGAGAGATCCAAGAACTAGAGCAAGGGGATAGAGTTCTCCTATGGAGAGAGATCCATGAACCAGAGCAAAGGGAAAGAGTTCTCCTATGGAGAGATATCCATGAACCAAAGCAAGGGGAAAGAGTTCTCCTATGGAGAGAGATCCATGAACCAGAGCAAGGGGAAAGAGTTCTCCTATGGAGTGAGATCCGTGAACTAATTGGGGAGATAGAGTTCTTCTATGGAGAGAGATCCACAAACTAGTTGAGGAGATAAAGTTCTCCTAGATAAAGTTCCACAAAATAGAGAAAAAGGGAAAGAGTTCTCTTGTGGAGAGAGATATATAAATCAGAGCATATGGTATTTGTGTCTCCTATGGACATAAGTCCATAAACATTGTAATAGGGAATTGATTCCCAAGATATTTGTTGAGAAAATTTAGAGGAAATATTTTTTTGTGGAGTAGCCCACATTAGGTGAACCATGTTCAATTTGTGTCTCTCTTGTGTGTTATAATTTATGTCTTGCTTTAATTATTACTATTGATATCACCATTGATAATATTGGATAATATTATTTGGGAAATAAAAGTAAAAGTTGGTCTTATACTGTTCACCCCCTCTCTCAGTATAAGCCTATGTTCTTTAGATGGATGCAATGTAGTTCAATAGCTTTATATTGGAGTGTTTATTTCCTCCATAGCTATATTGTAATATTTTATATATTTTTTTGGTAGATAAGATACTATAGCATTAATATCGGGTTTTCAGGTTGACCCAAAACCTTTTACAAAAATCAGCCTAGGGCTGTTGATGAACATATCCTTACTAAGGATCCTATATATGTAAAATCTACATGCCACCAAAGCCATTACATCCGGTAAGGCACATAGCCTGTTATAAAAAAAAGGAACTTATGATACAAAATTTTGGATATACCTCAAGAAAACACACATGCATCATAATTACAAAAAAGAAACAGACATGGATCCCTTCCTTGAGACAATGGAGAAACAAAAAGCTATAGACACACATAGTAGAGTACTGAAAAAACTCCCACAAGCTCTGTATTGACAGTTACTCTTAATAATTATTTGGTAATTGCTTTCTTTCGTATATGACATGCTTTGGTACCACATAATATCTTGGCCAATCAGCCTTGGAGAAGTGAACCTGCTATCTAGATTTATGGCGGTGACTATCTGGTGGTCCACGTGGCTTTGGTTCGAAGTCTTATATTGCCGTTTCTTTCCTTCCCTATGATTATCAACCAACCTCAAATTACTAAGATGACTAGGAGCCATGTTATCTGACATGTGACTATCCCTATTAGTCTTTGTGGTATTTCCAAGAAGCATCCACGAAGACTTACAACTCAGATAATTTTTATTGTGAGTCGAATTCAAAAAAGAGACAGGAATACTCCTAGCCTTCGAACTTACAGTGCCTTCCCTATTGGTAAATTTTACTATCGTTCTTGGCATTCTTGTTGAATAAGCTCCTCTACTTCACTGGGGACACCATGTTCCCATTTGAAAAGTCTGTCACCATCGACACCCAAATTGGCCAGCTTATTAGCAATATTATTAGCTTCCCGAAAGACATGTTGGGCTTTTCTATCCTGTATTCCCTGGAAAAGGATCCTAGCCTCTTCAACAATTGTTTTAATCCTCAAAGGAGGTGTTTTACAATTATTGAGGAGATTTATAATATGCATAGAGTCTCCTTCTACGATCAAATTTCCTTCTAAGTCTTGAGTCATTTGAAGGCCTCTCCACATAGCTCTAGCTTCAACTTCATTGTTCATCCTTATTCCCAAATATTTGAAAAACACAAGCATCATATTCTCATTATGATCTCACACAATGCCACCAGTGCCTGCTCTTCTAGGATTGTCCTTAGCTGCTCCATAAAAATTAAGCTTAAAATAGCCCGTAGGAGGTGGAGACCACTTAACATTGGATCTGGGGTTGACTACCCTAGGCACAAACTCATATAACAAGGTTAAGCTTAAATATTTAGCAATCGTGGTCTCCTATAGATGAGGTTTACAACTATCAAAAGGGATAAGGTTCACATTCTCATTGGCAAAGGATAGGATCCTGGCAATGATAGTTTGATGATCATGGATAGACTCATTAAAGACTCTATGGTTCATTTCTAACCACACCTGCCAAAGATAGTGATCGAGACAAATTTTCCACATGTATCTAAGTCTTTGGCTTGAAAAGGGACAAGGCCACTGGATGAAGAAATCAAGTACGATGGCTGGTTTAACCCATGAAATATTGAAGGCTTAAAAAACCCCACTTAGGACAGTCAAAGAAAAAGGACACTCAAGGAAAATGTGATAAATGGTATCCCAATTAGCCCTGCATAGATAACAACGATTAGTGATACAAATACTTTTATGCATCATATTATCAATGGTTAGAATTCTTACTTGGATAACCAACCATGAAAAGACTACAATTTTTGGAATTAAATTTTTTATCCAAACTAAGCCCTTTTGGAGGATAAAATCCTCGTCATCAAGCAGAAGCTTGTAAGCTGACTTAACAGTGAACTGCCCATTTTTTGTAGGACCCCAGGTCACTTGATCTTCCTTGGGTTTCATGGGGATAAATTTTTGCCCGAGAATATTACAAAGATCATTGGATTTCACTTGAAATCCCTAAATTCTTATTTGTTTCCACTTCATTCTACCTCTATCCTCAACCATATAATCAGAGACTTTTCTGCCAATGAGTTCTTCTGTGATATCTCTGATTCAGGCTAAGTTAGTATATTGCGTCAATGGTTCATCCTTAGCCCACCTATCATTCCAAAAATCTAAAACCCATCTTAAACCTTTTTTGATGATTTTATTACAATTAAGAATTACTTTCCAAAAAGCAGAACCTCTGATTGGAACTGAGTCACTTAGAAATTCCATATTTTGAATATACTTTCATTTGATGATAGCTTTCCATTCATTTTCTTCACCAGAAATGAGATGCCATGCCTGCTTATCTAGTAAAATTATATTTATATGAGCAATTCTCCTCAGACCTAAGCCCCTATTTTCCTTGGGTCTGCACACTTTGGTCCATCCTACAAGGTGTATCCTTTTTTTCTCCTCTGATCCAATCCATAAATATTCTTTTTGGAGTTTCTCAATTTTTTGGAAAACCTTCACAAGGGCTTTGAAAATGGAGAGGAAATAGACTTGAATGCTCTGAAGAGAGGCCTTAGTGAGGGTCAACTTTCTTGCTTGAGATAGAAGATGACCTTTCCATCCAGCAAGTTTTTTTTGAATTATTTCAATAACCCTGTCCCACATTGACTCTCTCGGAGAACCAATGAAAATAGGGAGACCAAGATACGAAGTGGGGAGGTTTGCTATATCACACCCTAAAATTTTTGCAATCCTTCCTTGCCTATGAATGGGGGTGTTCAAGAAATATAACTTACTTTTACTGAAATTAACTTTCTAACCAGCAGTGTCCTCGTAGAGTTGTAGGATGTATTTAATTATTTTGGCCTCAACCACTAATGCCTTAGTCAATATAAGGGTATCATCGACAAATTGTTGGTGAGAAATAGCCCTAGTGAGAGATGTTACCTTGATTCCTGATATTATCCTTGAAATGCAAGCATTTTTAATGGTTCTACCTAAAGCTTTTGCCACAATGATGAATAACATGGGGTTGATAGGGTCCCCTTGCCAAATTCCTCTACGACTTTGAAAGTAACCAGAAGTTGTTCCATTAACTAGAATTGAGAACCATGCTTTAGAAATACATTCTTTGATAAAATTAACCCATTGGTGGTGAAAACCAAAATTAAGGAGGATAGCAATCAGAAATTCCCAATTTAGCCTATCAAATGCTTTGTTCATATCAAGCTTGAGGGCAAAAAAGACCTGTTAGTCTTATGAGAAAAGTGCAAAGCTTCATGAAATATGATAACTCCATCCAAGATTGACCTGCCTTGGACAGAGCTTCCCTGACATGGATCTATGATGCAGGGCAAAATATCTCTCATTCTATTTGCAATGGATTTAGTTAGGATCTTGTAAGAAACATTGCATAGACTGATTGGCTTGAAGTCATCCATAGATTCAGGGGTTTGCTTCTTAGGAATTAGAGAAATAAAAGTAGAGTTGATACCTTTTGGGATATGATTTCTTGCTTGGAATTATATGACAATAGAAATTACATCTTCACTTACAATGTCCCAAAAATATTGATAGAAACGAGGGGGAAAGCCGTCAAGTCTCGGGGCTTTGTCTGGCTCCATGCTAAACAAGGCTTCCTTAAATTTCTCATCAAAAAATGGAGCTAGAAGCTTAAGGCTTATATCCTCATTTATTATGCTAGGAATGGATTACAAGAGAATATATTTGGCCTCCTCATTGCACTGCGATTCCTGACCAAGGATAGAATTGAAATAAGTTACTATCTCCTTTATGATTTCTGTTAAGTCTTGAGTAATAGAACCATCTTCTTTTTAAAAAAAAAATATCTTGTTATTGCTTCTATTTCTAAGCGTGGTGACGTGAAAAAACTTGGAATTTGAAACTTCATATTTCAACCAAATATCCCTTGATTTTTGCCTCCAATAGATTTCCTCACAGGCCAAAATGTTATGAAACTCTGCTAGTTTTGTTCATTCCTCCTGCCTAGTAGTTTCATTAGGATCACCATGTTGGATCCTCTGATCAATTATATTCAAAATTTCAACAACCTATTTTTTATTTTCAAAGAGGTTCCTAAAGACCTCTTTGTTCCATGTTCGAAGCTTTTCCTTAACAAAATTTAATTTGCCAATAAGTTTAAAAGTTGCACTATCCCTGACAGGCTACTGCCACCATTGACTTAAGCTATCTCTAAAAATGGAATGTTTGATCCACATAGATTGAAATATGAAAGGTTTCTTGAAGGATAGAGAGCTAGGGATCTCCAACAGAATGGAATTATGATCAGAGGTAATTTTAGGAAGGGCGTGCAGGGTAGAATCATCGAAAAAAGTTGTAGCCTCCTTTTATAGAAAAAATCTATCAAGCCTTTCTTAAACGAGATGACACCCTAGCCACTGATTGCTCCAGGTATAATTCACTCCTCTAAGTTTTACATCCATCAAAATGTTGGAGTTCACAAAGTCATTGAACTCATCCATGCTCCTGATAGGTGGTCCATTTCCACCCATTTTGTCTGAAGGGTAAAGAGTGTTAAAATCCCCAACCAAAATCCAGGGGATATTATGGAAGATTTCACTCAGATTGCCTAAGTACTCCCATAGTAGAGATCTCCCTTGAATAGAATTCGGGGCATAAATATTTGAAAGGATCTATGACCTGTTGCTGTTTATTTTCTTAAATAAAACACTAATAACCTTGTCATATTTTTGAATAATGGTGCCTTCTACTATCCGAGGATCCCACAAAGTCATAAGGCCTCCAGATGCTCCTCTGGCTGATTTGCAAACCATGTCGCCTTGATTCCAAATTTTTTTGCTTTTTTTTTCACTGAATCTCATCAATTTTTATTTCTTGCAACATGATAATAGTTGGATTCACTTAATTTCTTATTGCACTGACTTCCTTGTGTTTGGGCAGGTCATTGAGACCTCTCATGTTCCATGATAGGAACTTCATTTAGATTGTTTGGGATTTCTTCCTCTCCCCATCCCTTGAGGGGGTTTTCCTAATTTGTTGTCTTCGAAACCCGAAATAACCTATTGAAACAAGGTTCTCTATTTTCCATTGGCAATGTCATTATCAATTTAATTTTTTGATGCTCAACATTTGATATTCTCCCTCTTCTTTTTTCATTGTCAAAATATATAGGAGACTTCATAGTGCTCCTAGTTTGTTCAGGACCAAACTGAGGGGAGGTAATTTATTGTAAAACTAGACTACCATATTCCTCAGTCTGAAGAGTTTCACATATCTCCACCCCTACATACAAATATTCTCCTTTTTTCTTGTATTCCCTTGGTCTGCAGGACGACCCCTCAGTAGGATTCACTTGGCTCCTAGTGATGATGTTAGGGAGATGAGATTTTTTATTTTCCAATGCCTCAAATTTCTTCCTAAGTTCTTCAGCATTAGGGTTTGGCTTTGGGATGCGCATTGGGCTTGAAGTATTTCTAGCATTGGGGTTTAAGGATCCTGACTTGGATGCGAATTCTAGAGATCGTGCATTAGGGTTTGGATTTGTGATGCCCACGGGGCTTACAATAATTTTAGCATTAGGGTTTAAGGATCCTAACTTGGATGGGGATTCGAGAGAGCTAGAAAGATTAGCCTGAAGGTGCTGGGATTCCATATCTTCTGATAATCCTCCTAATCCCATATTGGATAGAATTGAAAATTTATTTGAAACTAGAGGATTGGAACTTACCTGAGTATTTTGGTTGTCAACAACCTATTGTTTTCCTTTGTCTTGTTGGGACCCTACACCCTCTCTTTTCTTTTTTTGGTAGACATAGTTTTCTTGATTGAAATCGCCTCTGCTAGGGAAACTCCTCAAATTTTCTCTATCTAGCATTCCTTGCTTCTACTTTTCTCTATTCATTGTCAGGTTAGGGCATTGATTGCATATATGTCCTTGATTTTTACATTCTACATAGAATTTCGGTCTGTTCTCGTATTCTATCGACTATTTTCTATAGTATTCTCCATACTCTAGCTCCATAAACCTTGGCAATTCATTATTCAAATTAGCATTTATGCAGATTCGTGCATGAGTCATCCTTGTCTTGGCCAAGGTCACATGGTCAATGGAGATCAGGTCCCCTATAGTTTTGGCTATGCCATGCAACCAATATTCATTGAAAAACTAGGCATGTAGACTCGGGAGACAAACCCAAATAGGGGCAATGTTAATATTTTGCTTTTCAGGGTCAAAATATTCACCCCATTGTCTAAGAAAAAGGCTCATTTTGCCTAGAAACCAAGGACCTCCTGTTAAAATGTGGTTAGCATCCTCCATATTGTTAAAATGAATAATGAAGAACCCTCGAGTTAGAGCTACCAACTCCAAGCTGCCTACCAGTCACCATTTACCTGTCGCCCAAGCCTTGATAGTCTCCATGTCCGGCCTACCTCCCAAAAAATTTCCTACCAGGGAGAATTCTTCCATTAAAATAAAAGGGCTCATGGAACTTGTCGGGGCTGAAATTTTATTATTTACTGGAACTAGGGGCGGAAGAGAGAGAACATCCTTTCTTTTTCCTCTAAGAGTCTCAACAAAAGACAACCACTTCTTGGGCCCCGCATTATCTTTTGTATATTTTTTTTTGGGGTCTTTCTAAGGAGGTTCGGGCCCCCGTGTGATCCATGCTCGAGGTTCCCACCCACCCCTTCTATAACTACTCTACCTCTATCGCCTTGGCTAATATTCCTGCCCAGAAAATTCAAACCCTCACTCCTGCCGCACCCGCTAAACCTTAGCTCACTCATTCCTCTTGCTAAAGGAGAACGGAAGAATATTTCATACTCAAAATAATGTAATATTTTATATTTCAATCATTCAACAAATTTACTTTCTTTCATATTATTCTGCATCTCGTGATTGATTTCTCTCCATGCTTGCTACATCAAAAGCTAACAATTTGCTTACCTTAATGATATCTGTAGATGAAGGATTGAAATATGATTAGATTTATCTTATTGCTACATTTAAATGGATGAACCTACTATTCTTGGTTGTTCTAAATAGCTCCTTAACTCACCAATTCATAGCTTAGTAACTCCTCTATCTTGCTTCCCTTTAATATGTAGTAGGCGACTTCTATTAGCCTTCAAGATAAACTTTGTAACTCCTAAAGTTTTGTAGCTAGTAATGCTATATTAATTGTTGCCCTAAAATACTATTTTTGAAACTCATAAATTTGGTAGGAAGTTCCCCCAAATCATAATTAAGTTTTCCTTCAAGGACCCTTTTAGTATTTTGCTATAGATTCAACAAACCCCTATCTCTGGATGAGCCTTCTATCCTCTAAACACAATCTTTACACCTTTCTAGTTTGGTAGTAATATCTAGCTCTTTTCTCCTTGTTAAATTTTGGCTTTGATCCTGATCTCCTTCTTAAGAATTTAAATGTCTTGATCTCTTCAATATTCTCCTTCGATATTTGATACTCCTTATCAAATTCTTATTCTTTTGGGCTTGTTTTTGGATGGCAATAATTATCCCAAATTTTGCTCTATCAATAACTCCTCCTTGCTGGTATATTTCTCCAATGAGTTCTCCTAGGAACTCCTTTAATGGCCTTATTTGAATTCTAAAAATAAGTTATCCAAGCCTTCTCCTTGTTTATCCTTGAGACCTTTCCAAGGTCTTCTATGTCATAGCTTCTATGGTCTTCCAGATGAGACCTTTCCTTCAACCTTCTATTAAGGAAGTGTTGGTAATGAGATATTCTCGGATCTTTGAAAACTATTGCTACTATAATCTGGAACAAGACCTTTGTTGGTCCTTCTTTACTTCTACAATTTGCAGGATTTAGTGGATATCACCAACCTCCAATATTTCAAAATTTGTAACTGGACCTTCTAAGGGTCTCTTAATCTTCTTTTGGATGATTTATTCAATCTACTATCTACAATATTTTATGGATATCACCAACCTCTAATATTCTTCTTGATTCTTCTCTAGAGTCTAATTCTTCTCTAGAGTCTCTTGAATCAGTAGTAAGGTTACTATGGCCTTTTCTTCTTATGCACTCTTGTAGGTCTACAATATCTAGTAATGAGACCTCTCCTCAGGTCTCTAAAATATTCAATCTTATACTTGTTGTTGCAAGTGCTAGAATGATTCTTATAAAGATACTATTCCTAGCTCTATGTAGGAAGCTTCCCAACTTTTTTGAATCTCCTTTTCCTACAACAAGATGTTAGAAACTAAAATGGTGGAAATTGTAAAATCTAGAGATGATGACTCTTCACTAGTTGATTTGTCAATCTAGTGGGATGAATGTTGAGTCCTAGTATTCACAAGTTTTCTTGTAACTTAGTGGGAAAAATCTATCCAAATGTAATCTCAAATTTTAGTAAATGAGATTTTTGGATTTCTCTCAATCTCACTTGTGGCTCTCCCTATTTCCTATCTGATCTACCATGTGCTCTGATACCATTGTTAACTTTTTATGGGAGGTAGTACAACCAAAATATGAAGGATAACTAATTTTAGATAACTATAAAACTAATGATACAATAATATGCAAGAAAATAAATATATGAATATTTGCAAATAACTCAGAAATATGCCATTAATAGGAATGGCAAAAATAGAACAATGCTATATAATGAAGGACATGAAAACTCCATGAAAGTATATGAAAAAACTACATTGTACCACACTACACACTATATCTACTACACACTGTATACTTACTATATCACACTCCCTCTCTATATACTACTACACTTATTAGGCCTTTATATAGAAATATAGATTGCTTGGCCTTTACCTAGGACTCATGTACATGTGGACTACATGCACATTTACAACTTGCACATTGAAACTTGTGCATTTATTATAATACTTGAAGAAACTAGCTAAATTTACTCTAAAGGAAACTCCTGATATAGATATCTACCAAAGGTGGTACATTTACATGACACAAATGATGTAATATACTCTAACAAGTTTGAAGTATCCTCTCACTAGATGCTAACTTGTAGTTGTGATTTATTATAATGTGGTTATCAAGTGTGGAATATACCTGAATATTAAATATACCTCATTGATTCCTTATCAATATGGAAATAGATTCAAGAGCCTCATTGGTTATTCCATGATCACTTCAATTGCATGTTTGTCGGGGAAAAAGGGGGGGTATATTAAAATAAAAAGAGGCGGGGCCCCCTGAAGAGGGCCTCGCGAGCGCGGGGCTAAGGGGGGCCCTTCCCACCCCCCCCCCGCCCCCCCCCCCCCCCACGAAAAAAAAACAACGGGGCACCCGCCCCCCCCCCCCCCCCCTCCTCCCCCCCCCCCCCCCCCCCCCCCCCGCCCGCGCGCGCCCCGCCCGCCGCGCGCGCGCCCCCCGCCCGCCGCGCCCCGGCCGCCCGCCCCGCCCCCCGCCCCGGCCCCCCGCCCCCGCCCCGCCCGGCCGGCCCCCCCGCCGCCCCGGCGGCCCCCGGCCCCCCCCCGCCCCCCGCGCGCCCGGGCGCCGCCCCCGGCCCCCCCGCCCCCGCCCCCCCCCCCCCCCCCCCCGCGCCCCCGCCCCCGCCGCGCGCGCGCCCCCCGGCCGCCGCGCCGCCCGGCGCGCCCCCCGCCCCGCGCGCGCGCGCCGCGCGCGGGCGCGCCCGCCGCCCGCCGCCGGGCCGGGGGGGCGGGGGGCAGGGGGGGGGCGGGCGCCGCCCCCGCGCGCGGCGCGGCCGCGAACGAGAAGAAGAAAGGGGGGGGGAGAGAGGGGGGGGGGGGGGGGGGGGGGGGGGGGCGGCCGCCGCCCGGCCCCGGCCCGCGGCGCCCGCCGGGGGGCGCCCGCGCGGCCCCGCGGGGGGCCCCGGGGCCCGCGGCCCCGGGCCCCGCCCGCGCGCGCCCCCGCCCGGCCCCGGCGGCGCGCCCGCGCGCCCGGGCGGCCGGCGCCGGGGGCCGCGGGGGGCGGGGGGGGGGGGGGGGGGGGCGGGGGGCGGCGGCCGGGGCGCCGGCGGCGCCCCGGGCGCGGCCGCGGCGCCCGGAGGGCAGAGGGAGGCAAAGGGCGCAAAAGGAGCCGCCGCGCCGCCGCCCGCCGCCGCCGCCCCGCCCGCCCCCCCGCGGGCCCCCGCCCCCCGCCCCCCGCCGCCCCGCGCGCCCCCGCGCCCCCGCGCCCCCGGCCGGCGGGGGGGGCGCGCCGCCGCCGCCCCCCGGGGGGCGCCGCCCGCCGCCCCGCCCCCGCGGCCCCCCCCTCGCGCGCGGGCGGGCGCCGCCCCCCGCCCGCCCCCCCCCCGCCGCGCGCCCCCCCCGCCCGCGCCGCACGCCGCGCCCCCGAGCACCCATACGAGAGCGAACAGGAAAGGCCCCCCCAAGCGCGGGCCCCCCCGACGAGGGCGGCCCCCACAACACTCCCCCCCCCCCCTATAAACGCCCCCCCCCGACCCCCCCCGGCGCCCCGCCCCCCACCCCTCGACGAGGCGCCGGGGCCGGCGGGGGGGGGGGGGCGCGCGGCGGCGGCGCGGCGCGGGGCGCCCCCGGCGCCCCCCGCCGCCCGCGCCGCCCGCCGCCCCCCCCGCCGGCCCGCGCCGCGCGCGGGCGCGCGGCGGGGCGGGGGGGCGGGCGGCGGGGGGCGCGGCGCCGGCGGGGCGGGGCGGCGGCGCGGCGCGGGCGCGGCGCGCGGCGGCCGCCGCGGCGGCCGCGGCGCGCGGGCGGCGCCGCGCGCCGGCGCCGGGCGCCCCCGCCGCGCGGCCGCGGCGCGCGCCGCGCCGGGGCCCCCGCCCGCGCCCCCGCCGCGCCCGCCCCCCGCCCCCGCGCCCCGGCGCCGGCCCCCGCCCCCCCCCCCCCCCCCCGCCCCCCCCGCCCCGGGCCGCGCCCGCCCCCGCGCGGCGGGCCCCCCGCGCCCCGCGGCGCCGCCGCCGCGGCCCGCCGCCGCCCCCCGCCCGGCGCCCCCGCGCCGCCGCGCCCCCCCCCGGCGGCGCCCCGCGGCCGCGCCCCCGCCGGCGCGCGCCCCCCGCGCCGCGCGCGCCGCCGCCCGCCCCCCGCCCCCCCCCCACCCCCCGCGCCCCCCCCCCCCCCACCCGCCCCCCCCCCCCCCCCCCCCCCCCCCCCCCCGCCCCCCCCCCCCCCGCCCCCCCCCCCCCCCCCCCCCCCCCCCCCCCCCCCCCCCCCCCCCCCCCCGCCCCACCCCCCCCCCCCCCCGCCCCCGCCCGCCCCCCCCCCCCCCCCGCCCGCGGGGCCCCCCCCGGCCCCCGGCGCGCACCCCGCCCGCGCCCCGCGCCCCCCCCCCGCCCCGCCCCCCCCCGCCCCCCCCCCCCCGCCCCCCGCGCCGCCCCGCCGCCCCCCCCCCGCCCCGCCCCCCCCCCCCCCGCCCCCCCCCCCCCCCCGCCGCGCGCGCCCGCGCCCCCGCGGCCCCGCGGCGCCGCCACGCCCCCGGGCCCCCCCCCCCCCCCCCCCCGCCGCGGGCCCCCCCCCCCCGCCGCCCGGCCCCCCGGCCGCGCGCCCCGCCCCCCGCCGCCGCCGCGCCGCGCGGGCCCCCCCCCCCCGCCCCCGCCCCGCCCCGCCGCCCCCGGCGCCCCGCCCGCCCCCCCCCCCGCCCCCCCCCCCCCCCCCCCCCGCCCCCGCGCCCCCCCGCCCCCGCGCGGCGCCCCCCCCGCCGCGGGGCGGGGCGCCGCGCCCGCGGCAGGCGCCGGCCGGCCCCAGCCGCCGCCCCGCCCCCCCCCCGCCCCCCCCCCCGCCCCCCCCCCCCCCCCCCCCCCCCCCCCCCCCCCCCCCCGCCCCCCCCCCGCCCGCCGCCCGCCCCCCCCCCCCGCCGGCCCGCCCCCCCCGCCCGCCCCCCCCCCCCCCGCCCCCCCCCCGCGCCCCCCCCCCCCCGCCCCCGCCCCCCCCCCCCCCCCCCCCCCCCCCCCCCCCCCCCCCCCCCCCCGCCCCCCCCCCCCCCCCCCCCCCCCCCCCCCCCCCCCCCCCCCCCCCCCCCCCCCCCCCCCCCCCCCCCCCCCCCCCCCCCCCCCCCCCCCCCCCCCCCCCCCCCCCCCCCCCCCCCCACCCCCCCCCCGCGCCCCCCCCGCCGCCCCCCCCCCCCCCCGCGCCGCGCCGCCCCCCCCGCCGCCCGCCCCCCCCCCCCACCCCCCCCCCCCCCACCCCCCCCCCCACCCCCCCCCCCCGCGCCGCCCCCCCCCCCCCCCCCCCCCCCCCCCCCCCCCCCCCCCCCCCCCCCCCCCCCCCCCGCCCCCCCCCCGCGCGCCCGCGCCAGCCCCCCCCGGGCGACCCCGCGCCCGCGCCCCCCCCCCCCCCGCGCGCCCCCCCCAGCGCCGCCCCCCCCCCCCGCGCGCGGGGCGCCCGCCCCCCCCCCCCCCGCCCCCCCCCCCCCCCCCCCCCCCCCGCCCCCCCCCCCCCGCCCCCCCCCCCCCCCCCCGCCCGCCCCCCCCCCCCCCCCCCCCCCCCGCCCCCACCCGCGCCCGCCCCAGGGACCGGCGCCCGCGGGGCGCGCCGGGCCGCGCCGCCGCCCGCCGCCGGCGGCCGCGCGGCCGCCGCCGGGCCCCCCGCGGCCGCCGCCGCCGCCCGCGGCCGGCGGCGGGGGGCCGCCCCGCCGCGGCGCCGCCGGCGGCCGCCGCGCCGCGGCCGCGGGGGGGGGCGGGGGGGGGGGGCGCGCGCGGGGCGCGGGGCGGGGGGGGGGGGGGGCGGGGGCCGGGCGGGGCGGGGGGGGCCGGGCGGCGGGCGGGGGGCGGGGGGGGGGGGGGGGGGGGGGGGGGGGGGGGGCGGGGGCGGGGGGGGGGGGCGGGGGGGGGGGGGGGGCGGCCGGGGGGGGGGGGGGGGGGGGGGGGGGGGGGGGGGGGGGGGGGGGGGGGGGGGGGGGGGGGGGGGGGGGGGGGGGGGGGGGGGGGGGGGGGGGGGGGGGGGGGGGGGGGGGGGGGGGGGGGGCATGTTTCACACCAACGTACTTTATGTTTTATTTATTAAATCCTAAGACTTACTTATGGTATTAATAGGACAAAAATGTGGTGTAGTTAGCTATGAACGGTGATGACTTCTTATTTAAGAGGTGAATACATTTTTTCAAGATTATGGTGGGATTTCAGTTCAAGAATTTTGATACTATTAGGTCCAAAAATTTTTGGTAGACATGACTCATGGCCACTATGCCTGAGATGCCATATTGTCTTAATATTATAGGCTTTCATCGAGCCTAGTTCACAAGTATTCTTCTTGCCTTGTCAAGGAGTTGTTTCTATAACCTCTAACTTAATAATGAAGTGTTATTGTAGCTTATTACCTTGGATCAAAGTAGGATGAGAATGGATTAGAAGGAAGAATTGGTTCTCCCTTCAACTTGCTCTGATACCTAATGTTTAAAGCTTCGATAAGTTTACATTATGAGTGATGAATATTTAAGTATAAAGCATTGCCAAATATGGCATAAATACTATATATGTGAGGACAACAACTAACTTGGACTCATAATCCTTGTGAAGATAACAACAACCCCTAAATAACTTTGACCTATGGTCCTTGTGAATGGCAATTTCCATGTAAGGACATTAGTTGACCTTAACAAACATGAACTCCTAGATCATGTGAGTGGTAGTCATATCCACTCTTATTCATACACCATTAAACTATGATGATAATTACTCCTAACAAAAATATGGCTTGACTCATTTTAAGCTAATTTGGAATGATTAGCCAAAATTATTAATTCCAATTTGTACACATGTTTACATTCAAAACATACATATACTATTAAATTACAAAATTTAACCTCATAATAAATTAATAACATTTTCATAAAATTTATTATCATATTATGATTATTATATATCTAAATAATATACTATAAATAAGATTAAATTATTATAAAAAAGGAGGAAGAAATTATCATGTAGATACAAATATTTTTTAAACTAGTTATATGGGGTTTAATAAAATTATTCTTATTAGTGCAACATTTCAACAACTAATATATATTTTTTGAAATGGTTATATGGGATTGAAATGAACCCCACCCATATTACTAAAGAACATGCGCTTATACTGAGAAGGAGAGGTGAACAGTATAAGATAATTTTTTTTGCTTTTTAATCCATATGATAACATCAATAATATTAAAGCAGTTTAAATTACACATATCATTACACACATGAGAGCCATGATTTAACGTGGTTCACCCAATGTGGGCTACTCCACGGAGAAAATATTTCACTAAAATTTTCTCAATAAATTTCTTGGGAATCCTTCCCTATTACAATGTTTATGGACATTTTTCCAAATGAGAAACCAATCCCCTAATCAAGTTCCTGGATCTCTATCCATAGGAGAAATCCTTCTCCTCTGCTTTGGTTGGTGATATACTAGAAGACTACTGCCTCCACTGCACTAGATTATGGATATATCTCCATTGAAGACCTTTATCCTCACTCAAAATAACTTTTTCCTCACTGCCCTAGATAATGGATCTCTATCCACTGAAGACTCCTGTCCTTTGCTCTGTCACCTCCAAAGCCTGTTCTAACTCTACTCTATCTCTATCTCAGATTTGTACTAAAAACTATCCTCTACTCTGCATAAATTTACTCAATATTTGTCTCTAATATAGCACAAATATGTCCTCAAATATTCACCAAAATCTATCCTCAAGCCTTAACACAAAGCTTGATACAATCACAAATCAACTCTGTTTGATATACCCCAAACCTTTACTCAAGGTTTGAACAAATCAATCAATCAAATCTGCTCTCAAGTCTACTCAAAGACTTGCCTAAAATCCATCCAACAAGTCTTCACCAAGACTTGCCTTAAATCTAATTGTAAGCTTCCACAAAAGCTCACAAAAATTTATCCTTAAGCTTTCAAAAAAGCTTATTCAAACCAAATGCAAACTTGTATACAAAACTCAACTCAATCTCTCGCAGAAAACCTCTTCAATCCCACAAACATGTTTCACTTAGAATATTGTTTAACTTACAAAAACATATAGATAATGGTTAGAGACTCAATATGTTTCACACTCACAAAAATACTCAATCACTTTCAAACTCAATTAAAAAATAAAGAACAATTTGTTTTATAGAACTTGAACTATCACTCCAACACCTTCAATCATTCTCATCAACTTCAACAAACCAATCAATAAATGAAACACAACTTGCTTACAAACCCTAACCAAGTGTTTCACAACACTTCCAACAACTCACACTATAAACCTTTACTCAAGATGATTCCAAATTCACATAACAATGATACTCATGATATTTTTCAAACCCTAGTTCAAGATAGTTCTCAATCTCAAACTCAAATGATCTCATGAATATTCACCAATCATGCATATGAAAAGGTCACTCAAACATCCCAACAATCATTTTCACTCCAACTTGCACTTCACAACATTCAACAAAACAATATTTCACTCACAAGGATAATATGCCCATACATTTTATTTTGAATAATATTTGACCTCAAAACCTGTCTCAATCACAATCAACCTCTTTGCCAATATTAATGGTTAGATATCAAAAATCTACACTCAATCATTTTTTTAGAGTTAAAGTCCATTTTTCTTTTCTTTTTCCCTCTTCCCTTTTTTTAGTGCGCATCAAGGCCTTGTCCTATACCAAATGTAGGAGGAAAACCGAAGGTTATTATTCATAAAAATGTGTACATAAATAGGCGCCCTATAGATAAACATGACACTTGTCATAACCACAAGTGTCAAACTAGGCATAGTGCACTTTAACTCTAACATTCCCCCTTAAAGTGCACTATCCTAACTAAAGGAAAAACAAAGCAAGTCAACATTAGGTAACACATTTCACTCAAAATTACTTTACCATACAAATGTATTAAATCTCAATTACACCTTATTTATCCTCCTTTATAAATTCTAACCACCAAATTTAAAATAAAATATTTTAACTTTATTTTCCCTTTTATCTCCCTCAATAACTCATAAAAACATTTTAATTTTTCCCACTATGCAATTTCAAATTATCAAAACCTTGGGTAAAATAAAATATTTCCACACTATGCAATTTTGGATTATCAAAACCTTGGCAAATAATAATGTGAGCGCATACCTTTTATTCTTCCCAACAAAAATCTTTGGCAAGATTCGAACACCCAACCTTGCCTCACCAAGTGCCTTAGCACAAAGCACATCCACCGCTTGGGCTAAGTGCCCTCATGAGATAATAAGGTGCACCACCTTCCTCTTAAGCCTTATGGCTCCTCGACTTCGACACAAACAAAACTTTGCCCTTCGCAAAAATGCAATTGTTTGGATCAAACCCACGACCTCACGCTTCACGAATGTCTTAGCACAGCCCTTGGATACCACTTGTGCTACCAAGCACCTTGGAACCTTCATGGCACTTCCCTTCTCCTTATTGTTGTGTCTGCCCACATAAACTTAAAACACATGCAAATTTTCTTAATCTTCGGTGCTCGAAATACTTTTAGACTTTGGGCTTTCGCAAATCGCATGGATAATTTTTTGATTAAAATATTGCCCCCTTTTATAATGTTTGCCATGTTGTCTAACACATCGGTGGAGATAGAGAATTCAAATTTAATTCGAATTTAAAATTTTGGTGCCATAATTGATTTAAATTTAAATTTTAACCTTATGGTTAAAATATTTAAATTTAAATAATTTAAACCTTAGTCCTCAAAATCTGCCAAATGGGTTTTTAGGAAGATTTAAAATGTGATAACTCCTTGGACCTCATTTTTCTTCAAACCAACCTATATCATAAAATATTATAATATTAAATATTATAATATTATTATTTCCATTTAAACCTACTTCTTCATCCTTGGAATTTCCTTTTAAACTACTTCTCCTTCCTCGGGTCTTTAATATGTTTAGGCATTTTTAGGTATATAATATTAAAATAAATATTATATCCTATACCTTTAAACTTCTTCCTTGCCTTGTGGAAAAACCATCTGATGACATTAATGATGACGAAACTTGGACATCAACCTCTTGACATCATTGACAACAAAACTTGCTCATATTTCCAATAATCTCCCCCTTTGTCATTGATGTTAACCCATTTTACTTTAACCATTTCTTTTACCTTTTTTAGTTTAGCTCCCCCTGAGAAACTACTCCCCCTGACTGAATGCTCTCCCCCTAACTTAAATCTCTCCCCATTTGAAGTTAATGGAAAAGGGCCACCTTTGGGGCTTGGGGATAAGAATGATACTCTTAGCTTAGCCCCTTCCCCACGTCCTCTCTTGAGGTGGTTAATTTTGGGTTGGGAGTATAACTACTCCCAATTTATTTCTAAGATACTCAAAGGTCTCTTTCAAAAGTGGTTTAGCAATCTACTCTTTTGTAGTAACATATTCCAACTTGACTTGCTTATTTTTCACCTGTTCTATCAGAAAATGATACTTGATCGGAATGTGCTTTATCCTGGAGTGCATTATTGGATTATTTGAGATATTTATAGCACTTGTATTATTACACAATATGGGAATAGGGTGATAATGCTTTATCTTGAAGTCCTCCAGTGTCCACTTCATCCATAATACCTGTGTACAACAAGCAACTGCTACAATATACTCTACCTATGCTATGGATAAGGATACTGATGCTCATTTTTTACTTAGCCAAGAGACTAAACAGTCTCCAAGAAAGAATGCTCCTCCACTTGTACTTTTTCTATCATCAATACTGCCAACCCAATCTGCATCTGTATATGCTATGAGAGTGAAACTATCACTTTTGGGATACCAAAGCCCAAAATCCATAGTCCCTTTTAGATACCTGAGAATCCTCTTTACTGCTACTATATGTGTCTCCTTGGATGCTGCTTGAAACCTTGCCACTAATACCACTATCTACATGATATATGGTCTTGTAGCTATGACATACAATAAGATGCCAATCATAGATCTGTACAATTTTTTATTTACCTCAAGATATTCATCATCTTTACTTAACTTGCATCCTGTAATCATGGGGGTACTCACTGGTTTACAATCTTCTAACTTGAATTTCTTTAGCATCTCCTTTATATACTTGGTTTGAGAAAGAAATACACCTTTCTTTTATTGAGATATTTGAAGTCCAAGAAAGAAGGACAACTCACCAAGCATAGTCATCTCAAATTCATTATGTATGCTCTTTTCAAATTTCTAACACATCTTATCATTGTTGCCTCCAAAAATGATAACATCCACATAAAAAAACCATAAGTAGTAGGTCATTCCATTTATTTTTGATATATAAGTTACATTCCACTATTCCTTTCTTGAACCCCTATTCTTGAAGGTACTTATCCAATATTGAATACCAAGCTTTGGAAGCTTCTTTCAGTACATAAAGTGCCTTCTTCAATCCGCATACATAGTCTAGTTTACTTGTTAAGATGAATCCCTCTAACTGATCAATATAAACCTCTTCTTCCAAGACACCATTTAGAAAGGCTGATTTAACATCCATATGATATACTTTGAAGTTTTTGAAACTTTAGAAGGCTAAGAACATTCTTATATCTTCAAGTCATGCAACTGGAACAAATTTCTCATTAAAGTTAATTACTTCAACCTGTGCATAACCTTTCCATACTAATTTTGCTTTGTTTCTAACTACCTGACCATCTTCATTTAACTTATTTTTGAATACCCATTTAGTGCCAATCACATTCTTACCTTTTGGTCATGGGAAAAATTTCTAAGTCTTACTTTTCTCTATATGATCTAGCTCCTCATTCATTGTCTTAATCCAAAATTCATCTTCACTTACCTCATTGAAATATTTTGGTTTAATTTTAGATAACAAAGAGAAATTTGCTTGTTGATTTGATGCTATTATCCTTCTCCTTGTCTATCTCTCATATGGATTCCTAATGATTTGATCCCTTGGATGATTTTTCTATACATACCTAGATGGAGTCTTAGGAAATAATATTTGTGTTTCGTCTTCTTCCTTTGATTCTTCACATAACCCTTCTTGATAACTTTCATCTTCTTAATACACAATTTCTTGAACTAGTTATCTTGATCCTATATTCTCATCAAATCTTACATTTATACTTTCTATAATAGTACATGTCCTTTTTTTATAGCATCTATAGGCTTTTCTCTTAGTGGAATAGCCAAGAAAAATACCCTCATCACATATTGGGTCAAACTTATCCAAATTTTTCTCTTCTTGTCTTATGTAACATTTACTTCCAAAAATTCTAAATTACTTTATAGTAGCTGGTCTTCCTTTCCAGAGCTCATATGGATTTTTGTGATGGTTTACTCTTACTTGAGCTCTATTGATTATATATGTTGTTGTATGTACTGTCTATTTCCAAAAACCATCTAAAATATTAGACTCGTTTAACATGGCTCTAGCCATATTCTCAACTATCATATTTTTCCTTTCAAATACCTTGTTTTGTTGAGGAGTTATTGCTACTGAATATTCTCTTTTTATCCCATGTTGTAAAAAAAAATCTACGAATTCATTTGAGTTAAATTCTCCTCCTTTGTCTGACATTAAACTCTTAATCCTTTTCCTTGTTTCATTTTCCACTAACTCTTTAAAAGATTTAAACTTATCAAGAGCTTCTAAATTTTCTTTCAGGAAAGCTACCCAAATCATTCTGGAATATTCATCTATAAAAAATATAAAGTAACTTTCACCTTGTAAACTCTTTGTCCTTGTAGGACCACATAGGTTAGTGTACACTAGCTTCAATGGCTCAGATGACATAAATCCTTTTGACTTAAAACTTGTTCTAGTTTGCTTCCCATGTTGACATTGTGAACAAATTATGTTTTATGGCATTTTTATCTTTGGTAAATATTTGACAACCTACTTCTTGCTTATGTTTACTATATTTTCAAAGTTGAAATGACCCATTATTCTATGCCACAACCAAATCTCATCTTCTTGTGATAGAAAACACTTTTTACCTTTAATATCACTTAACATGTAGAGGTTGTTTGTAGTTCTATTTGCATTTGCAATACGTTTTCTAATTTTAGAATTCCTAATCTCACACCTAGTTGGATGAAAAGTAATAGATTGTGCCTCAGCCCCTTGATATACAATACATTCTCTATTTTTGTTTTCCCATTATCTAAACTTAGAGTTCCTTTCCCACAAATTTTTATTGATCCATTATCACCAAATCTTACTGATCCTCCATTAGTTTCTTTGAGTACAAGAAATTTACTTTTGTCTCCTATCATGTGACTAGAATATCCAATATCAAGAAACCATTGTTTTCCCTTATCCCGAACATGAAGATTTGTTTGTAATAACATTTATCTAGCTTTCTCATCCCCTTTTATCTCTTTCCTAATTATTGATGTTGTATTATTTTTACTTGAATCAGGCAATACAATTTTACACCATCTAACCTTGTGACCAAAATTATTACACTTATAACATATGATATCATTATTCATAAGAGATGCAAAAGAATTGAAATTTCTTCCAACATTATTTTTAACATAACCAGTGTAATGTACAACTCTATGACCATATTTGTTACATGAAAAACAATATCCATGGAAGATATTATGTAACCTGTTTGAATGCCTTGGAAAATATGGTTGAGTGCTCCTCTTTTTGTTGTGATTAAATCTTGTCCATAGTTCTTATTTGCATTCTTCTTTATTGATGTCTTTTTATTCCAGAGTATGAAGTCATGAGCTTATCTTTATTTGATGTCTCTCCCTTATGAAAGCTTGAATCCTCTTTCTATTTTCCTAACTTTATATCTTGTTGTAACTTGGTCTTTTCGACTTAATTCCTTAAAGAAACAATTTCTGCTTCCAATATTTCATAGTTTGTTTTAGTTAATCTTAACAGATCTGTCATATCTTGTTCAATTCTCTTTACTTCTTCTACCTTTATCTTGAGTCACGTGAGACTCTGTAGAAGTTTTATCTTTGCTTCTTCATCCTCTTGAATTTTATCCTTCAAAATCGAGTTCTTCTTTCTAACCTTTTACAAGTTCCTGAGAGTAGAAAATAATTCATATTTTATGTCAAACATGGTCTCTTATTCATTCTATGAAGTCATGTGTGTTTCTAATGGATATTTCTCCAAGCTGTTAGTCTTTTTATGGAAACCCGCTCTGATACCAATTGAAGAACATGTGCTTATACTAAGAGGGGGTGAATAGTATAGGATAAAACTTTTTACTTTTTAATCCATATGATAACATCAACAATATTAAAGTAGTAAATATTACAGAAAGAATCATACACACGTGAGACATGATTTAACAAGGATCACCCAATGTAGGCTACTCCACAGAGAAAATATTTCACTAAATCTTTCTCAAAAAATTTCTTGGGAATCCTTCCCTATTACAATATTTATGGACCTCTGTCCAAAGGAGACACAAATCCTCTAATCAAGTTCATGGAATTATATGCATAGGAGAACTCCTTATACTCTACTCTAGCTGGTGATTTTATAGAAGACTATTGCCTCCACTGCAATGGCTTGTGGATCTCTCTCCACTGAAGACCTTTATCCTCACTCAGAAGAACTCTATCCTCATTGCCCTAGCTAATGGATCTCTATCCACTAGAGACTACTATCCTATACTTTTTCGCCTTCAAAGCCCATTGTAATTCTACTCTATCTCTATCTCAGATATGTACTAAACACTATCCTCTACCCTATAAAAATATTCTCAATCTCTATCTCTGATCTGGCACAAATATATCCTCAAATATGTACCAAACTCTGTCCTCAAGCCTTAACACAAAGCTTGATCCAATCACAAATAAAATCTATTTGATTTGCCCCAAATATTAACTCAAGGTTTTAACAAATCAATCAATCAAATCTGCTCTCAAGTCTACTCAAAGACTTGCCTCAAATCCATCCAACAAGTCTCCACCAAGAGTTGCCTTAAATCTGCTCGTAAGCTTCCACAAAGCTCACACAAATTTGTCCTTAAGCTTTCACAAAAGCTTATTCAAATCAAATATAAACTTGCATACAAAACTTAACTCAATATCTCATAGAAAACCTCTTCAATCCCACAAAAATGTTTCATTCAGAATATTGTTTAACTTATAGAAACATATAGAGAATGGTTAGAGACTCAATATGTTTCACACTCATAAAAACACTCAATCACTTTCAAATTCAATTCAGAAATAAAAAACAATTTGTTTCACAGAACTTGAACTATCACTCCAACACCTTCAATCATGCTCATAAAATTCAACCAACCAATCAATCAATGAAACACAACTTGCTTACAAACCCTAACCTAGTGTTTCACAATACTTCCAACAACTCACACTATAAACCTTGACTCAATATAATTCTAAATTCACATAACAATGATACTCATGATATTTTTCAAACCCTAGTTCAAGATAGTTCTCAATATAACACTAAAATGATCTCATGAACATTCACCAATCATGCATATAAAAAGGTCACTCAAACATTTCCAACAATACTTTTCACTCCAAATTGCACTTCACAACATTCAATAAAACAATATTTCACTCACAAGGATAATATGCCCATACCTTTTGTTTTGAAGAAGATTTGACCTCAAAACCTATCTCAATCACAATCAACCTCTTTACTAATCTTAATGGTTAGATATCAAAAATCTACACAATAATTTCACTCAAAATTACATCACCATAAAAATGTATTAAGTCTCAATTACACCTTATTTATCCTCCTTTATAAATTCTAACCACAAAAATTAAAGTAAAATATTTTAACTTTATTTTCCCTTATATCTCCCTCAATAACTCATAAACACCTTTTAATTTTTCTCACTATGCAATTTCCAAATTATCAAAACCTTGGGAAAAATAAAATATTTCCACACTATGCAATTTTGGATTATCAAAACCTTGGCAAATAATAATATGAGCGCATACCTTTTATTCTTCCCAAAAAAACCTTCAACGATATTTGAACACCCAACCTTGCCTCACCAAGCGCCTTAGTGCAAAGCACATCCACCGCTTGGGCTACGTGCCCTCATGAGATAATAAGGTAAACCACCTTCCTCATAAGCCTTATGGCTCCTCGACTTTGGTGCAAACAAAACTTTTCCCTTCACAAAAAGGCAATCGCGTGGATTGTACCCTCGACCTCATTCTTCACGAATGCCTTAAGATAGCCCTAAGCTGCCACTTGTGCTACCAAGTGCCTTGGAACCTTCATGGCACTTCCCTTATCCTTATTGCTGCATCTACCCACATAAACTTAAAACACATGCAAATTTTCTTAATCTTCGACGCTCAAAATACTTTTAGACTTTGGGCTTTTGCAAATCGCATGGATACTTTTTTTTTGATTAAAATCTTGTCCCCTTTTATAATGTTTTCCATGTTGTCTAACACGTCGATGGAGATAGAGAATTCGAATTTAATTTGAATTTAAACTTTTGGTGCCATAATTGATTTAAATTTAAATTTTAACCTTATGGTTAAAATATTTAAATTTAAATAATTTAAACCTTAGTCCTCAAAATCTACCAAATGGATTTTTAGGAAGATTTAAAATGTGATAACTCCTTGGCCCTCATTTTTCTTCAAACCAACCTGTATCCTAAAATATTATAATATTAAATATTATAATATTATTATTTCCATTTAAACCTACTTCTTCATCCTTGGAATTTCCTTTTAAACTGCTTCTTCTTCCTCGGGTCTTTAATATGTTTAGGCCTTTTTAGGTATATAATATTAAAATAAATATTATATCCTATACCTTTAAACTTCTTCCTTGCCTTGTGGAAAAAACCATCTGATGACATTAATAATGTTGAAACTTGGACATCAACCTCTTGACATCAATGCCAACAAAACCTGCTCATATTTCCAACAATTAGATCATCACCACATGGTGGTAGTGCAACAAGCTTCACAATTATGCATGTATCTCTTGGCAATATTCAAACCTTGGTATCATCATTGAAAGTTAAGAAATATAATTGGTTGAGTTAGTGACATTTGATATTTCAACAACTCGTTATTATGATACTATAAAATTATATTATTGTGGGATGTAGTACTTTGGGGAATATCCATCACAAAGCATAAAGCAAAGATTTTATTTCAAATCATGTTGTACTTATAGGACTGCTTCTCCTTTAGAATAAATAAGATAATAATATTTTAATAAGTTATATGTGGCTTCTATTTGGGGCCACTCCCATAAAAATACCAAAATATTACATTTGTTGGTAGACCAATTAAACCATATCTAGCATACCTTTTTATCACAATGTTTTTCAATTTTTTCTACTAAATATATTATTTAACTTTCTTGAAGTGTTATGTTTCCACAATTAGATCCTTGACATCATTTTGATTAAGAGATAAAATATCACTTGGCTAGTTGCCTTCTAAAATTTGAATTTCACCAATATGAAAATCAACACCATGATTGGCTAAATTATATGCTACCCGATTTCCTTCTCTATAAATATAGTCACATTTCCAAGAAATTACCTCCAATAATAGGTGATGGACATCACCAATAGTATTAATTTTTACCCAATCCCCACATCCATTTTTGTTGATAGTGTTAATGATAATTTGTGAATTCCCCAATTGAAATATATTTTCATAATTTTCAATTGTAATTTTAATCCATGTAAGAAGGGTCCTAACCTCTACATTGTTGTTAGTTAAAGTTCTATATGATTATGAGTAATTAAAAATAAATTTTCCTTAATTATTTGGAAAAAATCACCTCCACTAGATTTTTCTAGATTCTTTTAGATGCATCATGATAATTAATTTTGATAAACCCAATTTCTAAACATTTCCATTTTACTCGAGATAAAATAAATCCTTTCATTCTAATGCCTTTATTATAGATGATTCTCATGTATGTTCAAATTTTGTAATTATAAAGGGGTTATACATGTATATGCTCCAACTATAGTTACTTGTGAAATATGTTCAAAGGACCTTAGCATATTTTTATCAAACACAATAATAATTCATAATTTTGATCTATGGATTCTTGGATGTGATTTCAACATCTTTCTATCTCCTTTAGAAAAGGACAGTACTCTAGGATGGTCTAAATCAATGTAATATTTTGCTTCATTTGTCAATTAAAATGGCCTTTTGGATGTTAGCTCTTCAAGTTTACAATATATATGGGATAATAGATGCATTGGATAACTCATATAGCATAAATATTTAATAGATTCTTGTTATCCAACACATGGTTGCAAATAAAGTATACAATCTCTTTAGATATTTTATTGCAAGTAGGATCAAATCATAAATCCATTATTTTGACTTATGATTTACCTAATAATGGCCATCCAAATCCATATTACTTCTAGTTTATGTGGAACTTATAGTGAATTCTTACTACACTAAAAAATGTTGCCTTTGGAAAAGGTTGAAAGATGGCCTAAGTGGAGGTAAAGCAGTCGGGAAGAAAAAAATTAGGTGGCAAAATTTTAGATCAAAATTTCTAATATGCACAAATAAGGTGAAACTTTGAAGATCGAAAGTTTTGAAAAGTCCAAATAAAAGGAAGGAAAAAAAGTTTTAACGGACGATAAAGCACATAATATGTCCAAGGATCAAAGAAAAAGTTTTAACTAATAGTTCCAATGTTAGACGATAGTCATTTCTAAGGCTAGAAGACTAAAAAATTTCCTAGGGTTAGGTTACTCATGATTCGATATTTTAGGAAACCAAATCTGCTTTGGGGTCTCCCACCCCAAACTCCCACATGGAGGGTCACTAACCCTAGGGTCGCAACCTCAGATCCTATATATGGTGCTAAGGTGTACAACCTTATGAAATAAATATATCACTTCCTATAGAGAATATGTGGCAACTGAGGGAAGCAATTGACACATTAAAGGAAGAAGTGATGGGAGCCAAACTAGGAGAAAACCTCGATCCAAGTGATATTGATTTCCCAAGCTAATCCTCATAAAGGGTAGATGACAATAACAAAGGCAAAGAGCATCTAAGGACTTAAATAATGTTAGGATCCCATCCTAACATTATTACCTATTTATCATATTATTATTTAATGGCCCCTTTCTAAAGTGGGTACCCAATTCTAATGATATTTTGTAATGATATTGCAATATTTATGTGAATGTGCTTATTTAAATTGGAAGGTTCCTAATTGAAAACTCAACATTAATGATTTTGGATCTAAGGATATTAGGACACAATGAATTTAGTCAAGACATGACCAGAGCACAAATAAATAGTCATTTTGAAATCTCTGCATAGTTTTGGAGTGAAACTCTCCTTGTTGTAATCTATAAATAGTAGTAGTCTTAGCTTTGTAAAGGATTGACAAGTTTGCATCTACATGTTTTATAAGCTTTCCTTTCATTTATTTCTATATAGCAGTTAGCATAATCTTGAGCAACTTGTGGGTAATTGAACCCCTACTTTTGGCACAATCTTTGTAATTTTTTTCACACACACACACATACATATTGGAGGCCTATGCATCTATTTTAGGTAGCCATATTTGGTTCTCATGGTCTAACTTATCTCTGTATGTATGTGTGTGTTTGTAGTCTTTACCTATTTTTGATTTTTACATGCATGTGTGTGTATACGGGAGGCCTACGTGTTTATTTTGAGTAGTCATCTATGGTTCTCATGCTCTTACCCATATCTTTATGCATGTGTATGTCTATAACTCTCATATGGGCTTATCTACATTGAGGAGAGAAAGTGTTCACCATTGGCACATATTGTTGAATGTATTGCTTATATCATAATCTTTAAGAAACCTTAGATTGATCATGGTTTCTAATCAACCAAGTATAGAAAAAATCTACTAAATCATATTCTCTTCATTTCTTATTCTTTTGGTGTATGCATGTAAAATTAAATAAATTGAGAGCAAGAATGAAAGTTTCTTAAAGCGGATAGATGTATAGAAATAAATATCTCTCGAAATATTCCCATTTTGTTTTATGTTTAAATTATATAATTATATTTATTATGAATTTTATTTAAATAAAAAAACTATAAATCCTTAACACAATTTGTGCTTGATTCATAGAACTAAAATAGTGGTTATCAAATCTAGAAAATGTGTTTCCCCCATAATTTCTACTAACAATGTTTATTCAAACTAGTTTTTGAGCATGAATATCTTGACCTTGACCTAAAATACAACTTACATTAGAGTAGTATAAGGAAACAATTATGCATGTTAAAAACATTTTTGGATTATAAAATAATTTTTGAAGGTTGAAAATTAAAAATAGAGATTAAATAATTATTTTTACATAATTTATTGAAAGCGAATCTTTAAAATTTTGTATGAGTTATAAAATTTTAAGTGTTTTTCAAGATAAAATTTCCATAGCCATATCTAGCAACTTGTATGACCCATCTATAACTAAAGGTTTTGGTAACATTTCCCTATATATGTAGTTAAAGTATTATCATATCCATCAAGATATGATAATAATCGATGGAAAATAAAAAATTTACATTAGTGATACTCATTAAATCACAAAAGTTATATATAAAAATTATTATGAGTGAAAAAATAAAACTAAATTTAAAATTTATTTCAAAACCTAAATTATGTTCATGTGACCAAGAATAAGATTTCAACTACCTAGAATTCTAGATAATACAATAACCCAATGTAAACAATAAAAATCCCCTTTTAATAATGGGGAACTATTATATGTCAACATCATTATTCATATAAATAATTAATTCATTAATTGAATAAGTGATGGTCCATTAATTAATTGTCATCTCAAAGGGGTAACTACTAGGTGCAAAAAATTTCATTATAGTATCTATCTAGATCTAAGGATAATCCACTCATGATATTAGTGGTGATAAGTAATTGAAATTAAATAAAAAAATTAGTGTGTAAATTGGTTCATAACAACATGATACAACTCCAAGAATCTATGTCCTTATCATTGAGGAAAGGTCAAAACATATTCATTGGTGTTAGGATTTAAAATCCATAGTAGGCATATATGAAGGAAGTGTGCAAAATCTAATCAATGTGATATTTTTTAGCATATTTACAAAAGGAAGATAATCACTTATATATTTGACAATCCACCATACATAAATAAAAATAAATATGATAAAATCAAATGTAGAAAACATATCTATTATCAAAAGGACATAATTAATCTTGCATTATAATAAACCATCTAGTTGTATGATCTCTTTAGTCTCAAGAGAATCATTATGGCAATAGTTTCTAATAAATTTGTATGGATTACATGATGGAATGAATAGATAAATCTATTCAAATACTATTTGAAAACAAATTAATCTAAAAGATGGAACATTTTATTTTTGTTAACCTATCTCTCCATTATATAATAATATTATGCTGAAGGGATTAAAATATTCCATAAAGTATGCTACACTTAAAGATGAAGTTGATGATGTTTGAAGTCTTGATAAGTTTACATTATGAGTGATGAATAACTAACTACAAAGAATTTCCAAATAAGGTGTAATTACTATCCATACAAGGACAACAACTAACTTGGACTCACAATCTTTGTGAAGATAAAATTCCTTAAAATAACTAAGCTATGGTCCTTGTTAATGGTAGTTTCCATGTAAGGACATTAGTTGAACTTAACAAACATAAACTCCTATATCATGTGAGTGGTAGTTGTATCCACTAATTTATATGCCATCAAATCATGATGATAATAACTCCTAACATTCCCCTCTTATTACATCATAGTCTAGACTTTCTTGGAGAAAATATCAAAATATCTCAAACTTAATATGTGAAAGTGACTTGTTCCATGTTGTTTTAATTAGAAATTTTTTTAATTTCTAGCTCTTGGCTTTGGCTCTAACACTTAGCTTTGGCTTTGGCTCTTTGGTTCTAGCTATAGCTCTTGGTTATAGCTCTAAATATTTGGCTTAGGTTATGGATATTGGATCTAGATCTTGTCTCTGGCTCTGTCTCTAGCACTTGATTTAGCACTTGGCTATGGATTTTAATTTCTATGTTTAAAATTGAGGGAAATTCCTCCCTATTCATCATGATCAAAATATGAATACTAGTCTCACTTCGCTTATCCAAGAATAAATCTTTAATCTATAATTAGATACATTATTGTACCCAAAACTTATGATTAGGATAAATAATCATTTATTATTAATTGGATTGGTCCTTACTGATTCTTATCTTCCTATGAGTGGTGAAAAATATAACCATTCATCTTGAATGAGACATAAGCCTTCATATACTTGTAAAAATCTAATTATAGTATTTTTTTGCTTATTCAATTGTGAGTGTCCTTATGGTAACCTTATCATCCTACTAGATTGCATGGATAACCAATCACTACAAACACCAGGTACAATAGAGTAGATCATTGCTTACGAGGTTCACTCTATTATTTCTACATGAATCCTTCTTTTTTCTTTCAGTCACCTAGTGCTTATTGGATACAATAATTTCATTTGATTATCAAATGTAGTAATAAACATTAGGAAGAATTAATATTTCCTTCCCCATCAATGTGATATTTGCACTTGTATAATATTAAGGAGTATTGGATACCTCCAATCATGCACTCAATGTACATACAATAAATATAGTATTATTGGAAATTTTTGGCCTTACTGATTGTACCTTTATGAATAGGGGCCACTACAATTCACAAAGAATAAATTTTTAAAATTAGTTCAAAAAATATGTTACTCCTTAAATATCTTCATGAGGAGGATCTTTATCAAGTGCAACTGTGTATCCTATATTACCTGCTTGTAGCCACATTTTGTCTTTATTATTTTCTTCTTCTATGATATTGATTAAATTCCACTCTTTCTTTTGTATCTTACCCTTGTTCATCTAGCTAAGTAGTTGCTTGTGATAGGTGATATATTCATACATAATTTGATTTGTTATGCAATGTGCTACTAATAAATGAAGTTGAATGTTGAGTGTGTTATGTAGGGACTCCTAGTCCTTCTCACTAGACTCCATTTCTAGATCAATTAGTTTAAAATCTATAGATGAAGAGGAATTACATTAAGAATGTACCACTTTGAATTCAAGTAGCTTGAATTGAGTTTACTCATTTGTTTAGTTCTCCTACTAGTTCTCTAGTAACTTGAGACAATTAACTAGTGATAATTTGATAATGGTACTAATATTATTTTGATCATCACCTGATAGAGTTGGCCAAACCTTGTATTTATTGTTTGTAGCTGAGTATTCACTATACCATTGAGGGAATAGATAATGGAATCATTCATCTAGTTTTTTCCTTTGAAGAATTACAATTATAAGTAATATATTGAATACTTGTCCAATCATCATTGGATTAACTTAGTTGAACAATAAATATACAATTTTATTCTCTAGAGTGATTTTTTTCTTCATTTCCAGAATTATTGTCTTCTACAACATTGTAATAATTTTGATGCATTACTTTGCAATTTACATCCATTGATGCCTTCTTTTGTTATGAATTTACTTCACTATGTGACCATTTTTGCTACAATGTCCACATTTTATTTTCATGTGAGGATTGTTCCTTTGTTGTTGAAAGTGAGGTATTGTGCCTCTCTTGAAAGGTTGCTTCCCTATTTAATTTAAAATAATAACTTGATATTTATCTTGAGCTGGTTGGGATATCTCTGCTTTTTGGAATAGTTTTACCAAATTTTAAAATATTGGTGTTTGTTTTGTGGCATTCAATGTTTTCACAAATACACTGTATTGTGAAGGAAGAGATCTCAAAATAATAGGAACTAATGTGTCATGTAATATTATTTTATCCAAGTCCTGATAGGGATACCACAATGGAAAAATATATTGGGTTCTCTTAGCAGAGACCCAAGTTCAATTCATGGGGAGGGTGTCCCTCGATGTGCCCCTATATTTTTAACCTATTAAAAAAGTATTGTTTCTCCGAAGGCTTGTAGTGATTCTTGTAGCTCAATAAGTTGTCTAAAAAATGGTTAAAGTATTTCTCCATTATTCATATTGAAGCAATGGATCTAAAACTAAAGGAACAAGATCTAGTTATTTTTATTTGTTTTAAATACTATTTGAAGCTTATTCCATACTTCTTTGGTTGTAGTTGACTCATGAATATATGGATGGACTTCATCTGCAATACCAAACATGATGATCAGCTTGGTATTTCTATCTATTTTGTCAAACCTCATTTGTTCTTCTTCACCTTCTTCATGATGGGTAGTGGACCCATTCATGACATCCCAAACTTCTTCAAGCTCTAGTTGAATTTTGAGTTTGGTCTTCCAAGAAAAATAATTATCTCTTCATAATAACTAGGAGTCAAGCAATAGAACTTTGATGCACCATTATCCATTTAAACCTCCACAGAAGCGGAAATTTTTAATTCCACTAGTTTTTTTCTCAAAAAATGGTTTCCAATGAGTATATATAAGACTATACTCATGTATTGTCTTGATTTGCAAGAAATCAGTGTCTTACTAGGCAAAACATTATATATGGAATTTACTTCTCTAATTAGAACATTGGGATTATTCCTTAAAATATTTTGATGCCTTCATAATATTATAGGCACCTTTCTTTTTGCATGTAATAAATAGAAGAAAGAAGCAATAAAATATAGGCTTATCTAGCCTTCCCACTATGAATGTGGGATAAATTATTTTATTTCTTGGTCATTTTATGACTAAGACTTTAGTGAAAGTGTGTGTGGTAGAATATTTTTCGGATGTCACTTAACACAATAGACAATATTTTTTCTTCCACTTGGATCTCCTCTAAAACTAAAATTCATCACGTACTTCACCTGCTTGACCCTGCTCACCCAAAAGAATGATTATGTAATTTCTATCTATAATTATGGATCAAGAAGGGATACAATTCCAAAGCTATATCGAGTTCTTGTTGTTGATTTAGATACAATAATTACACTTTCCATAGAAGTCAAATTCCTAAGAAGTGAAATTTGGGACTGAATTTGTGTCATTAGTGACATGAATTCACTTTCTCTCGTCATAGATAATTTTGCTAAAAAATTTTATCTATACTAAGAGAAAGTGATCCTACCAAGGAACATTAATTTTCACCTATAATGAAAGCTTTGTTAGATTTTTATGGGAGGTAGTACAACCATAATATGAAGGATAACTAATATGAGATAACTATAAAACTAATGACACAATAATATGTAGGAAAATAAAGATATACAAATGCAAATAACTTAGAAATATACCATTAATGGGAATGGTGAAAATAGCACATTGCTATATAATGGAGGACATGAAAACTCCATGAAAGTATATGAAAAAACTACATTATATCATACTACACACTATATACTACACACTATATACTACACACTGTATACTTACTATATCACACTCCCTCTCTATATACTACTACACCTATGAGGCCTTTATATAGAAATATAGATTGTTTGGTCTTTACTCTACCTAGGACTCATGTACATGTGGACTACATGCACATTTACAACTTGCACATTGACACTTGTGCATTTATTATAATACTTGAAGCAACTAACTAACTTTACTCTAAAGTAAACTCCTACTCTAGATATGTACCAAAGGTGGTACATTTACATGAACCAAATGATGTAATATACTCTAACACCACCCCGTATTACATTATTTGGGTACTGAAGGCTTTAGTATTCAATATGGATATTTTATCTGGTATTGGAGTTTAAGTTCTCCTTCACTATTGTTTGTGTCCTACTCAAGCAAGTAATTAGTGTCACAAAATATCATCCTAGTTGTCATAGCTTTAATTTCATGTTCCACCATTTTGATCTTCATGTTGTCTGTGTCCTTTCTTCTATTATTCTTTGTTTCTATGTTGGCACGAGAGGAATATCTGCTTTATGAGTTAGTCTATCATCACAATAATATTGATTGAGATTCATGTTTTGAACAAGTTCAAAAATAATTAATGATAGATACATCATCAAGCATTCTTCTAGAGTGATTATAACTGATTTATGTGCATTCCACCAGGTTCTAAAAAGGACTCCATGGAGATAACTAATTAATGTTATGAATTTACCTTCCTTTGCTTCTTTGAGGAATAATGAAAAATTCTCCTTTTCTTCAGTGGATAGAAGTTTGTATCCTTCAAAGTTGTTTATTAGGTTTTGAGAGTAGAATTCTACTACATGAAATAACTCTTCACCATTAAAAGCATTTCTTACTATCTCATCCATTATCTAGAGTTCTTCTAGCTCTTTAAGACTTTGATAGATCCTTTTGTAGTAGTCTACCTTATGACTCCCTAGTAGATTAAGTTTATGATCAAACTACAAGCTATGAAATTTTTGACATGTAGTATTATTTTTGCTTCCTTAATATTTAGATTAAGGATTTGTAGAATACTATATCTTTCTCAAGTAAATTGAGTATATGATCCAATTTTTTAAAACCTTTCTAGATTTAGGTTTTGTAGAATTCCTTGTCTCCGTAGTGATTAGAGTAAGCTATAAGCTTAATAAAGTGCTTAGTAAATAATAGTTCACTTTTGAGCTGATTTTATAATGTTTTATAAATAAAAATAATCAACTTCTATTTCACCTTATCTCTCCTAATGAACTATGTACTTAATTTGAAGTTCTCTATGGTTGGATTTCTTTTGTTCCTTTAGTATAAATATGAAACAAGTGCAGAAGAACACAAGCTTATACTGAGAGGGGGGTGAACAGTATAAGACCACTTTTTACTTTTCTTTCCCAATCAATATTATGCAATGTATAGATAGCAATATCAGCAGCAGTAATCAAAGCAATGTACAAATCACCACACACAATAGAGACACCACAATTTACGTGGTTCACCCAATGTGGGCTACTCCACGGAGAAAATATTTCACTAAAATTTTCTCGATCAATCTCTTGGGAATCCTTTCCCTATTACAATGTTTATGGACCTCGTATCCAAAGGAGATGCTGATCCCCTAAATCAAGTTCATGGATCTCTATCCATAGGAGAACTCCTTCTCCTCTACTTTGGTTGGTGATCCTCTAGAAGACTACTGCCTCCACTACACTGGCTTGTGGATCTCTCTCCACTGAAGACTCTTGTCCCCACTCAGAAGACCTATCCTCACTACCCTAGCTGATGGATCTCTATCCACTAGAGACTACTATCCTCTCTGCTCTATCACCTCCAAATATCTATCTCAAATCTGCACTAAACACAGTCCTTCGATCTAGCACAAATCTGCTCAACAAGTCCACATAGAACTTGCTCAAATCTTCTCAACAAGTCCACACAGAACTTGCTCAAATCTGCTCAACAAGTCCACACAGAACTTGCTCAAATCTGCTCAACAAGTCCACATCAGAACTTGCTCAAATCATGCTCAACAAGTCCACTCAGAACTTGCTCAAATATGCTCAACAAGTCCACAAACCAAATCTCAAGTCCACACAAAACTTGCTCAAATATGCTCAACAAGTCCACATAGAACTTGCTCAAATATTCTCAACAAGTCCACACAGAACTTGCTCAAATATGCTCAACAAGTCCACATAGAACTTGCTCAAATATGCTCAACAAGTCCACACAAAACTTGCTCAAATATGCTCAACAAGTCCACACAGAACTTGTCCAATCTCATAGAAACATAAAGAGAATTTTTAGAGATCACTTAAAAATAAGAATTGTTAGAGACTCAATATATTTCAACTCAATGCTCAATCACTTTCTCAACTCAAATCATAATATAGAATAGTTTGTTTTATGGAACTTGAACAATCACTTCACACATCCACTTGACTAGGCTCAACCAACTCTACTCAACCAATCACTCAATGAAACAACCCTTTCTCACAAACCCTAGTCCAAGCATATAAACATCAACTCAAAATATTTCCAACAATGCTCAACAACAAATCTCACATAACAATGATACTCATGTTCTTTTCAAACCCTAGTTCAAGTTCTTTGCATAACAACCCACTTCAACAACAATGCTTATAAAACAATCTTCACATAACAATGATACTCATGTTCTTTTCAAAACCCTAACTCAAGTTCTTCACACAACCAATGGCTTCAACAACAATGCTTATTAAACAAGGTTCTAATCACAACTCTTTATTCCAGAAAACCTTGATGCATTAACTCAAACACTCTCAAAAGGAAACCCTAATCAAGTCCTTTTCACTCCAAACTTATTTTCTAGAAAACCAACCAATCAAATTAAACTTTGGAAAATGTGCTCATACCTTTTTCTTGATGATGAAGGAATCTTCTAAATCTGCCAAAAATCTCAAACACTTCTTGCCAAGCTCAAAGAAATTATAAGGTGATTAATTTCCTCAAAATACAATGTAAACATCAAAACATACATACACCTTATCACTCCATATTTAAGAAAACATTCATCAACATTTACAAAAAGTAAATTACCACTTACACCTTATAATCTCCCAATAATATTCAATGCACTCTCCTTTTCAAAAATAACCTAAGACAAGAAGCTCCCTCTATCCTTTTAATATTTCAATAAATCAATATGCCAAAACACTTTATTAAAATAAAACTTAACACCTTATTCCTCCAACTTATCAAAAATCATTTCCAACTAATAAACCTTTCATGCACCCTTTTAACTCCAAACTTTAGGCAACACACAAAAATTAAACTTCAAAATTAATTACCTTGCCTTGGAGGGGAATCGAACACACACCACGCAGCCTCAACTGGTGCCCTAGCCATGGTTCCCAATGCCATGCAAGCTAGGCGCTTGCTTGGGGATAAACGAGCACCACGTGCTCAAAAACCTTCCCCGCTCACCTTGCACAAAATGTGTGCCTTACCTTGGCGCTCCAACACCAATGCAACTACCACAAACAAAAATGTTGCCACTAAGTTTTGAACACAGACCTCCTTGCGCCCAACACCCTAACATTGTCCTCTTTGCCACTAGGCCACTTGCCTCATTGGCGCTTAGTCTTTTGGCGCAAATCCCCTTGATGTTATTCGTTGGTGCTTAAACAAAAATGTTCATTGCTCTTTCTTCCTCACGAATTCAAAACACTATTGCATGCTTTCGATTATCGAGCAAAAGGATGAATTAAAATACCTCTAAGGCATTAGCTTATATACCAAATTTCCTTCCTCCATGCATGACGTCGGCACTCGAATTACCTTCAACGATTTTTGGACGTCGGTGCTCGAATTTCCTTTGGAGCTTTATTAATTTATAAAATATTTAAATTCTTTTGAATTTAAATTTTATAAATTAATTCTTTAAAACCCTTTGGTTTTATTTAAACCATCTTTCACTTTGCACCTTGGTATAAATAATATTTATTTATAAAATTTAAATTCATTTTGAATTTAAATAATTTATCAAATAAATATTAAACCTTCCTTTAGCTTCACAATAAACTTTCTTGGGTTTTTATGAAAACCATTTAACTTATGCTTCCACATAATATTTAAAAATATTATGGAGCCCTTTGCCTTTAACCTTTGCATTGTTCCTCTTGACCTTTGACTTTATTAGAAGCTTCTTCCTGAATATCAATGACAACTTTGATAACTTGTTTCTTGACAAATTTCTTGATATTAATGATGACTTCATTTCTTGACATCAATGACAACTTTGACTTGAGGACTCAAAATGTCCAACAATCTCCCCCTTTGTCATTGATGGTAACCCAAAATATTTTTACCAAAAACTTGACTTTTTCTTTTTTGCTCCCCCTGGGACATTGCTCCCCCTGGCTCAATGCTCTCTTCAAATACCAAATCTCTCCCCCTTACTCAAATCTCTCCCCCTTTGAAATCAATGGCAAAGGGTCACCTTTGGGGCTCGGGGCTAAGAATGAGCCTCTTAGCTTAGCCCCTCCCCCACCTCCTCTTGAGGTGGTTAATTCTAGGGTGGGAGTATTTCTACTCCTAGAAAGCATTGTTCTTTACCTTTATCCTCTTTCCTTCTTATCTGATCCTTCTGATTCCTTTGACTGTTTCTTTCCATGTCCATGTTCTTGTTCACATTCTTGTTCCTATTCCTATTCCTATTCTTGTTCATATCCATGTTCTTGTTCCTGTTCCTATTCATATTCATATCCCTATTCCTATTCTTGTTCATATTCATATTCCTATTCTTGTTCATATTCATACCTATTTTTGGAATGTCTGCTCTACACCACTTTGTTGTGTGACCATCATTGTTGCACTTATAACACTTAATGTTATTATTCCTTGGAGGTGCAAATGCCATAGGATTTCTCCTAGTGAAGCCATATCCTCTTCTATCATGAACCCTGCAATTCATTGCCTTGTGACCAAACTGATTACATGAGTAGCAATACCCATGGAAAAGTTATTTGTTCCCATATTCCTATCTTTCCTATGTCCTGCACTATGAAGCCATGTGCCCAAACCTGTGACATGAAAAACATCTTCCATTGAAGTTTCCTTGTCTTGACCTCATTGGTCTCTTAGTCTCTCTTGACCTGTTCTGATTGTTGTTCCATCTGTATCTTCTTTGTGCATTGTTCCTATATTTGTTGAACTCTCTATTGTCCAACTCATCCTCAGATGTCTCACTTTCTTTTACACTATCTTCTTCTGAAGTATCTTCATCTAAAGTTTCTTCTCCTCCAAAACTTGAGGATGATTCTCCTTCCCATTTCTTTTGAGCTTGTTCAAATCCAAGACCTATTTTGCTTGATGTAGTCTTTTGTGTCTTGATGAACTTATCCAAGTTCTTTGAGCTATTTTTGAACCCTTTCATATTGATCTTGGAGTCCTCTAAATATTCTCTTAGTAGTGCCACTTCTTGTGCTAACTTCTCACATTCTAAGATCTTTGCTTCTAACTTATCCTTGAACCTTTTTGCCTTAGCCTTTGATTTTTCTAAATCCTCTATAAGCAAACTTCTCTCTTCATCACATTCTTGAAACTGAATTTCAAGTTTAGAGTTTTGCTTTCTTACCTTCTTTACTATTTCAAGGGCATAGATAAGTTCTCCCTTGAGATCATATCCATCCTTTTCTGAATATTCCTCTATTTGTTTACCTTTGTCCACATCTTCATTTTCTTTTGTCTTGTCTTCTATGGAATCACCTTCTTTATCTTCCAATGCCATTAGAAGATTTTCATCTAGTCCTTCAAGTGTATCTTCATATTCATCATCACTGAAACTATAACCATCCTTTGTACAACTATCTTCAAGATGTCCAAAGTTACCACATCTAAAACACTTGAGAATTATTGGAGTCCTTTTCTTAACTGGTTCTTTTTCTTCAATCATAAATAGGACTTCATCTCTATCATTGTCTAAAAAACTAGCATCACTATCACTTGAGTACTTACTTGCCTTATCCGCATAGTAGCTCCTCTTTTGCCTTTGAAAGAACTTCTTTCCTTGTCTGCTTTGTCCATCCTTGCTTTTCTTCTGGTGCCTATATCTTTTTGATTCCCTGTTTTTGTGATCCTATTTTTCTTCACCATTGTTGTTCTTGGGTTCTTGACAATCTATTGCAAAATGTCCATACTTTCCATAATTGAAACACTTAATAGATCTTAGATCTCTGGATCTTCTATAGTCCTTATCTCTTCTACCATAATTAGCTTCTTCATCACTGGATGACTCATTGCTTGATTCTGACTTCTTACCATTTGTCTTATTGATTGCTTTGAATGTTGCTTCCTTCTAGGGAATAGGATATTTTGTTCTTATCTCAAATATTGTGAGCATACCAAGCAACTTATCTCTTGTCAAAGTATCACCATCCATTGACACTTCTATAGCAGAAACCTGTTCACTGAATCTTTTTGGAAGAGATCTTAATACTTTATCACAAACATCAGATTCATCAATCTTCATTCCAAGTCCTTGCATACCATTAACAACCTCATCAATTCGAAGTAGATAAGCACTAATATTTTCCTCATCATTCATTCTTAATGCTTCAAATTGTCCTTTGAGATTTTGCATCTTTGCTTTCTTGACACTTTTATCTCCTTCATATATATTTTGTAATTTATCCCACATTTCTTTTGCAGTTTGACAATGCATAACTTTCATAGACTCTATTCTACGCAAACCTCTCACAAGTGCATTCATTGCTTTTGAATTATAGTGTTGTAGAAGCTTACCTTCCTTATCTATAGGAGGATTGACTAAGGGATCATATCCAAATTCCACTACTTCCCAAATATCATTGCCAAGTGCCATCAGGTAGATCTTCATCATCATACTCCAATACATATAGTCACTTCCATCAAATACTAGTGCTGAATTATTTGAGGACACCTCCTTAGGATCCATTGTGTTCTTGTTAGCTTTTCCTCAAGTTGTTAAACTCTTATGAAGGAACCCCCTCAAAAACAATTGGGAAAAAAAAATTTATATGGGGGGGGGGGGGAATATAAGACCACTTTTTACTTTTCTTTCCAAATCAATATTATGCAATGTATAGATAGCAATATCAATAGCAGTAATCAAAGCAATGTACAAAACACCACACACAATAGAGACACCACAATTTACGTGGTTCACCCAATGTGGGCTACTCCACGAAGAAAATATTTCACTAAAATTTTCTCAATCAATCTCTTGGGAATCCTTTCCCTATTACAATGTTTATGGACCTCTGTCCAAAGGAGATGTTAATCCCCTAAATCAAGTTCATGGATCTCTATCCATAGGAGAACTCCTTCTCCTCTGCTCTAGTTGGTGATCCTCTAGAAGACTACTGCCTCCACTACACTGGCTTGTGGATCTCTCTCCACTGAAGACTCTTATCCCCACTCAGAAGACCTATCCTCACTACCCTGGCTGATGGATCTCTATCCACTAGAGACTACTATCCTCTCTACTCTATCACCTCCAAATCTCTATCTCAAATCTACACTAAACATAGTCCTTCGGTCTAGCACAAATCTGCTCAACAAGTCCACACAGAACTTGCTCAAATATGCTCAACAAGTCCACACAGAACTTGCTCAAATATGCTCAACAAGTCCACACAGAACTTGCTCAAATATGCTCAACAAGTCCACACAGAACTTGCTCAAATATTCTCAACAAGTCCACACAGAACTTGCTCAAATATGCTCAACAAGTCCACATAGAACTTGCTCAAATATGCTCAACAAGTCCACACAGAACTTGCTCAAATATGCTCAACAAGTCCACAAAGAACTTGCTCAAATCTCTCAACAAGTCCACCAGAACTTGCTCAAACTCTCAACAAGTCCACACGAACTTGTCAATCTCAACAAGTCCACACAACTTGTCAATCAAAGAGAATTGTTAGAGACTCAATTATGTTTCTACACTCAATGCTCAATCACTTTCTCAACTCAAATCAGAATATAGAATAGTTTATTTTATGGAACTTGAACAATCACTTCACACATCCACTTGACTAGGCTCAACCAACTCTACTCAACCAATCACTCAATGAAACAACCCTTTCTCACAAACCCTAGTCCAAGCATATGAACACTCACTCAAAATATTTCCAACAATGCTCAACAACAAATCTCACATAACAATGATACTCATGTTCTTTTCAAACCCTAGTTCAAGTTCTTTGCATAACAACCCACTTCAACAACAATGCTTATAAAACAATCTTCACATAACAATGATACTCATGTTCTTTTCAAAACCCTAACTCAAGTTCTTCACACAACCAATGGCTTCAACAACAATGCTTATTAAACAAGGTTCTAATCACAACTTCTTTATTCCAGAAAACCTTGATGCATTAACTCAACACTCTCAAAAGGAAACCCTAATCAAGTCCTTTTCACTCCAAACTTATTTTCCAGAAAACCAACCAATCAAATTAAACTTTGGAAAATGTGCTCATACCTTTTTCTTGATGATGAAGGAATCTTCTAAATCTGCCAAAAATCTCAAACACTTCTTGCCAAGCTCAAAGAAATTATAAGGTGATTAATTTCCTCAAAATACAATGTAAACATCAAAACACACATACACCTTATCACTCCATATTTAAGAAAACATTCATCAACATTTACAAAAAGTAAATTACCACTTACACCTTATAATCTCCCAATAATATTCAATGCACTCTCCTTTTCAAAATAACCTAAGACAAGAAGCTCCCTCTATCCTTTTAATATTTCAATAAATCAATATGCCAAAACACTTTATTAAAATAAAACTTAACACCTTATTCCTCCAACTAATCAAAAATCATTTCCAACTAATAAACCTTTCATGCACCCTTTTAACTCCAAACTTTAGGCAACACACAAAAATTAAACTTCAAAATTAATTACCTTGCCTTGGAGGGGATTCGAACACACAACGCAGCCTCAACCGATGCCCTAGCCATGGCTCCCAATGCCATGCAAGCTAGGCGCTTGCTTGGGGATAAACGAGCACCACGTGCTCAAAAACCTTCCCTGCTCACCTTGCACAAAATGTGTGCCTTCCTTGGTGCTCAACACCAATGCAACTACCACAAACAAAAATGTTGCCACTGAGTTTCGAACACATACCTCCTTGCGCCCAACACCCTAACGTTGTCCTCTTTGCCACTAGGCCACTTGCCTCATTGGCGCTTAGACTTTTGGTGCAAATCCCCTTGACGTTATTCATTGGTGCTTAAATAAAAATGGTCACTGCTCTTTCTTCCTCACGAATTCAAACACGATTGCATGCTTCGATTATCGAGCAAAAGGATGAATTAAAATACCTCTAAGGCATTAGCTTATATACCAAATTTCCTTCCTCCATGCATGACGTCGGCGTTTGAATTACCTTCAACGATTTTTGGACATCGATGCTCGAATTACCTTTGGAGCTTTATTAATTTATAAAATATTTAAATTATTTTGAATTTAAATTTTATAAATTAATTCTTTAACCCTATGGTTTTATTTAAACCATATTTCACTTTGCACCTTGGTATAAATAATATTTATTTATAAAATTTAAATTCATTTTGAATTTAAATAATTTATCAAATAAATATTAAATCTTCCTTTAGCTTTTCAAATAAACTTTCTTGGGTTTTTATGAAAACCATTTAACTTATGCTTCCACATAATATTTAAAAATATTATGGAGCCCTTTGCCTTTAACCTTTGCATTGTTCCTCTTGACCTTTGACTTTATTAGAAGCTTCTTCCTGAATATCAATGACAACTTTGATAACTTATTTCTTGACAAATTCCTTGATATTAATGATGACTTCATTTCTTGACATCAATGACAACTTTGACTTGAGGACTCAAAATGTCCAACAATCTCCCCCTTTGTCATTGATGGCAACCCAAATTATTTTTACCAAAAACTTGACTTTTTCTTTTGTTCTCTCCCCTGGGACATTGCTCCCCCTGGCTCAATGCTCTCTTCAAATACCAAATCTCTCCCCTTACTCAAATCTCTCCCCCTTTGACATCAATGGCAAAGGGTCACCTTTGGGGCTCGGGGCTAAGAATGAGCCTCTTAGCTTAGCCCCTCCCCCACCTCCTCTTGAGGTGGTTAATTCTGGGGTGGGAGTATTTCTACTCCTAGAAAGCATTGTTCTTTACCTTTATCCTCTTTCCTTCTTATCTGATCCTTCTGATTCCTTTGACTATTTCTTTCCATGTCCATGTTCTTGTTCACATTCTTGTTCCTATTCATGTTCCTATTCATATCCATGTTCCTATTCCTATTCATATCCATGTTCCTATTCATGTTCATATTCATATTCATATTCATATTCATGTTCATACATATTTTTGGAATGTCTGCTCTACACCACTTTGTTGTGTGACCATCATTGTTGCACTTATAACACTTAATGTTATTATTCCTTGGAGGTGCAAATGCCATAGGATTTCTCCTAGTGAAGCCATATCCTCTTCTATCATGAACCCTACAATTCATTGCCTTGTGATCAAACTGATTACATGAGTAGCAATACCCATGGAAAAGTTATTTGTTCCCATATTTCTATCTTTCTCATGTCCTGCACTATGAAGCCATGTGCCCAAACCTGTGACATGAAAAACATCTTCCATTGAAGTTTCCTTGTCTTGACCTCATTGGTCTCTTAGTCTCTCTTGACCTATTTTGATTGTTGTTCCATCTGTATCTTCTTTGTGCATTGTTCCTATATTTGTTGAACTCTCTATTGTCCAACTCATCCTCAGATGTCTCACTTTATTTTACACTATCTTCTTCTGAAGTATCTTCATCTGAAGTTTCTTCTCCTCCAAAACTTGAGGATGATTCTCCTTCCTATTTCTTTTGAGCTTGTTCAAAACCAAGGCCTGTTTTGTTTGATGTAGTCTTTTGTGTCTTGATGAACTTATCCAAGTTCTTTGAGCTATTTTTGAACCCTTTCATCTTGATCTTGGAGTCCTCCAAATCTTCTCTTAGTAGTGCCACTTCTTGTGCTAACTTCTCACATTCTAAGATCTTTGCTTCTAACTTATCCTTGAACCTTTTTGCCTTAGCCTTTGATTTTTCTAAATCCTCTATAAGCAATCTTCTCTCTTCATCACATTCTTGGAACTGAATTTCAAGTTTAGAGTTTTGCTTTCTTACCTTCTTTACTGTTTCAAGGGCATAGATAAGTTCTCCCTTGAGATCATATCCATCCTTTTCTGAATATTCCTCTATTTGTTTACCTTTGTCCACATCTTTATTTTCTTTTGGCTTGTCTTCTATGGGATCACCTTCTTTATCTTCCAATGCCATTAGAAGATTTTCATCTGGTCCTTCAAGTGTATCTTCATATTCATCATCACTGAAACTATAACCATCCTTTGTACAACTATCTTCAAGATGTCCAAAGTTACCACATCTAAAACACTTGAGAATTATTGGAGTCCTTTTCTTAACTGGTTCTTTTTCTTCAATCATAAATAGGACTTCATCTCTATCATTGTCTGAAAAACTAGCATCACTATCACTTGAGTACTTACTTGCCTTATCCGCATAGTAGCTTCTCTTTTGCCTTTGAAAGAACTTCTTTCCTTGTCTGCTTTGTCCATCCTTGCTTTTCTTCTGGTGCCTGTATCTTTCTGATTCCCTATTTTTGTGATCCTATTTTTCTTCACCATTGTTGTTCTTGGGTTCTTGACAATCTGTTGCAAAATGTCCATACTTTCCACAATTGAAACACTTAACAGATCTTAGATCTCTGGATCTTCTATAGTCCTTATCTCTTCTACCATAATTAGCTTCTTCATCACTGGATGACTCATTGCTTGATTCTGACTTCTTACCCTTTGTCTTATTGATTGCTTTGAATGTTGCTTCCTTCTGGGGAATAGGATCTTTTGTTCTTATCTCAAATATTGTGAGCATACCAAGCAACTTATCTCTTGTCAAAGTATCACCATCCATTGACACTTCTATAGTAGAAACCTGTTCACTGAATATTTTTGGAAGAGATCTTAATACTTTATCACAAACATCAGATTCATCAATCTTCATTCCAAGTCCTTGCATATCATTAACAACCTCATCAATTCGAAGTAGATAAGCACTAATATTTTCCTCATCGTTCATTCTTAATGCTTCAAGTTGTCCTTTGAGATTTTGCATCTTTGCTTTCTTGACACTTTTATCTCCTTCATATATATTTTGCAATTTATCCCACATTTCTTTTGTAGTTTGACAATGCATAACTTTCATAGACTCTGTTCTATGCAAACCTCTCACAAGTGCATTCATTGCTTTTGAATTATAGTGTTGTAGAAGCTTACCTTCCTTATCTGTAGGAGGATTGACTAAGGGATCGTATCCAAATTCCACTACTTCCCAAATTTCATTGCCAAGTGCCATCAGGTAGATCTTCATCATCATACTCCAATACATATAGTCACTTCCATCAAATACTGGTGCTGAATTATTTGAGGACACCTCCTTAGGATCCATTGTGTTCTTGTTAGCTTTTCCTTCAAGCTGTTAAACTCTTCTGAAGGAACCCGCTCTGATACCAATTGAAGAACACAAGCTTATACTGAGAGGGGGGTGAACAGTATAAGACCACTTTTTACTTTTCTTTCCCAATCAATATTATGCAATGTATAGATAGCAATATCAGCAACAGTAATCAAAGCAATGTACAAAACACCACACACAATAGAGACACCACAATTTACATGGTTCACCCAATGTGGGCTACTCCACGAAGAAAATATTTCACTAAAATTTTCTCAATCAATATCTTGGGAATCCTTTCCCTATTACAATGTTTATGGACCTCTATCCAAAGGAGATACTGATCCCCTAAATCAAGTTCATGGATCTCTATCCATAAGAGAACTCCTTCTCCTCTACTCGTCTGGTGATCCTCTAGAAGACTACTGCCTCCACTACACTGGCTTGTGGATCTCTCTCCACTGAAGACTCTTATCCCCACTCAGAAGACCTATCCTCACTACCCTGGCTGATGGATCTCTATCCACTGGAGACTACTATCCTCTCTTGCTCTATCACCTCCAAAGCTCTATCTCAAATCTACACTAAACATAGTCCTTCGGTCTAGCACAAATCTTCTCAACAAGTCCACAAAACTTGCTCAAATCTACTCAACAAGTCCACACAACTTGCTCAATATTTCTCAACAAGTCCACACAACTTGCTCAATTCCTCAACAAATCAACAAAACTCAAACCAAAACTGCTCAAATCTCAACAAGTCCACAAAACTTGCTCAAATGCTCAACAAGTCCACACAGAACTTGCTCAAATATGCTCAACAAGTCCACACAGAACTTGCTCAAATATACTCAACAAGTCCACACAGAACTTGCTCAAATATGCTCAACAAGTCCACATAGAACTTGCTCAAATATTCTCAACAAGTCCACACAGAACTTGCTCAAATCTCTCAACAAGTCCACACAGAACTTGCTCAAATATGCTCAACAAGTCCACCAAGAACTTACTCAAATCCAAGTCCACAAACTTGTCCAATATCATAAAAAAAAAATTCATCTATCTCTCTTAGAAACATAAGGAGAATTGTTAGAGACTCAATATGCTTCATTCAACTCAATGCTCAATCACTTTCTCAACTCAAATCAGAATATAGAATAGTTTATTTTATGGAACTTGAACAATCACTTCACACATCCACTTGACTAGGCTCAACCAACTCTACTCAACCAATCACTCAATGAAACACCCCTTTCTCACAAACCCTAGTCCAAGCATATAAACATCAACTCAAAATATTTCCAACAATGCTCAACAACAAATCTCACATAACAATGATACTCATGTTCTTTTCAAACCCTAGTTCAAGTTCTTTGCATGACAACCCACTTCAACAACAATGCTTATAAAACAATCTTCACATAACAATGATACTCATGTTCTTTTCAAAACCCTAACTCAAGTTCTTCACACAACCAATGGCTTCAACAACAATGCTTATTAAACAAGGTTCTAATCACAACTCTTTATTCCAGAAAACCTTGATGCATTAACTCAAACACTCTCAAAAGGAAACCCTAATCAAGTCCTTTTCACTCCAAACTTATTTTCCAGAAAACCAACCAATCAAATTAAACTTTGGAAAATGTGCTCATACCTTTTTCTTGATGATGAAGGAATCTTCTAAATCTGCCAAAAATCTCAAACACTTCTTGCCAAGCTCAAAGAAATTATAAGGTGATTAATTTCCTCAAAATACAATGTAAACATCAAAACACACATACACCTTATCACTCCATATTTAATAAAACATTCATCAACATTTACAAAAAGTAAATTACCACTTACACCTTATAATCTCCCAATAATATTCAATGCACTCTTCTTTTCAAAAATAACCTAAGACAAGAAGCTCCCTCTATCCTTTTAATATTTCAATAAATCAATATGCCAAAACACTTTATTAAAATAAAACTTAACACCTTATTCCTCCAACTTATCAAAAATCATTTCCAACTAATAAACCTTTCATGCACCCTTTTAACTCCAAACTTTAGGCAACACACAAAAATTAAACTTCAAAATTAATTACCTTGCCTTGGAGGGGATTCGAACACACAGCACAACCTCAACTGGTGCCCTAGCCGTGGCTCCCAATGCCACGCAAGCTAGGTGCTTGCTTGGGGATAAACGAGCACCACGTGCTCAAAACCTTCCCCGCTCGCCTTGCGCAAAACGTGCGCCTTCCTTGGTGCTCAACACCAATGCAACTGCCACAAACAAAAATGCTACCATTGAGTTTCGAACACAGACCTCCTTGCGCCCAACACCCTAACGCTGTCCTCTTTGCCACTAGGCCACTTGCCTCATTGGCGCTTGGTATTTTGGTGCAAGTCCCCTTGACGTTATTCGTTGGTGCTTAAACAAAATGGTCGTTGCTCTTTCTTCCTCACGAATTCAAACACAATTGCACGCATTTGATTATCGAGCAAAAGGATGAATTAAAATACCTCTAAGGCATTAGCTTATATACCAAATTTCCTTCCTCCATGCATGACGTCGGTGCTTGATTTACCTTCAATGATTTTTGGACGTCGGCGCTCGAATTTCCTTTGGAGCTTTATTAATTTATAAAATATTTAAATTCTTTTGAATTTAAATTTTATAAATTAATTCTTTAAAACCCTTTGGTTTTATTTAAACCATATTTCACTTTGCACCTTGGTATAAATAATATTTATTTATAAAATTTAAATTCATTTTGAATTTAAATAATTTATCAAATAAATATTAAACCTTCCTTTAGCTTTGCAATAAACTTTCTTGGGTTTTTATGAAAACCATTTAACTTATGCTTCCACATAATATTTAAAAATATTATGGAGCCCTTTGCCTTTAACCTTTGCATTGTTCCTCTTGACCTTTGACTTTATTAGAAGCTTCTTCCTGAATATCAATGACAACTTTGATAACTTGTTTCTTGACAAATTT
>JAQPPZ010013440.1:0-64655 GCA_028583015.1 Wollemia nobilis
TTTAATTCCAAAAATTGCAATCTTTTCATGGCTAGTTATTCAAGGAAGAATTCTAACCATTGATAATGTGATGCATAAAGGTATTTGTATCACTAATCAATGTTATCTATTTAGGGCTAATTGGGAGACCATTTATCACATTTTCCTTGAGTGCCCTTTTTCCTTGACTGTCCTAAGTGGGTTTTTTTAGGCCTTCAATATTTCCTAGGTTAAACCAGCCAATGTACTTGATTTTTTCATCCAGTGGCCTTGACCATTTTCAAGCCAAAGAATTAGATACACGTGGAAAATTTATCTCAATCACTATCTTTGGCAGGTGTGGTTAGAAAGGAACCATAGAGTCTTTAATGACTCTATCCATGATCATCAAACTATCATTTCCAGGATCCTATCCTTTTCCAATGAGAATATGAACCTTATCCCTTTTAATAGTCATAAACCTCATCTATAGGAGACCATGATTGCTCAATATTTAAGCTTAACCTTTTTATATGAGTCTGTGCCTAGGCTAGTCAACCCCAAAGCCAATGTTAAGTGGTCCCCACCTCCTACGGGTTGGTTTAAGCTTAATTTTTATGGAGCTGGCTAAGGACAATCTTGGAAGAGGAGGCCCTAGTGGCATTGTGCGAGATCATAATGGGAATATGATGCTTTATTTTTCCAAATATTTGGGAACAAGGATGAACAATGAAGCTAAAGCTAGAGCTATGTGGAGAGGCCTTCAAATGACTCAAGACTTAGAAGGAAATTTGATCATAGAAGGAGACTCTATGCATGTTATAAATCTCCTCAATAATTGGAAAACACCTCCTTGGAGGATTAAAATAATTGTTGAAGAGGCTAGGATCCTTTTCTAGGGAAGAGAGGATAGAAAAGCCCAACGTGTCTTTCGGGAAGCTAACAAAGTTGCTGATAAGCTAGCCAATTTGGGTGTCGATGGTGATGGACTTTTCAAATGGGAACACGATGTCCTAAGTGAAGTAGAGGAGCTTATTCAACAAGAATGCCAAGAATGATAATCAAATTTACCAACAGGGAAGGCACTGTAAGTTCAAAGGCTATGAGTATTCCTGTCTCTTTTTTGAAATGGACTCACAATAAAAATTATCCAAGCTGTCAGTCTTGGTGGATGCTTCTTGGAAATTCCACAAAGACTAATGGGGATAGTCACATGTCAGATAACATGGCTCCTAGTCATCTTAGTAATTTGAGGTTGGTTGATAATCATAGGGCAGGAAAGAAATGATAATATAAGACTTCAAACTAGAGCCACGTGGACCACTAGATAACCATCGCCATAAATCTAGCCAATAGGTTCACTTCTCCAAGGCTGATTGGCCAAGATGGGATGTGGTCCCAAAGCATGTCATATACGAAAGAAAGCAATTACCAAAGAATTATTAAGAGTAACTATCAATACAGAGCTTGTGGAATTTTTTTTAGTACTTTGCTATGTGTGTCTACAAATTTTTGTTTCTCCACTATTTCAAGGAAGGGATCTATGTCTGTTTATTTTTTTGTAATTATGATGTAGGTGTGTTTTCTTGGGGTATACCCAAAATGTTGTATGGGAAGTTTCTTTTTGATAACAGGCTATGTGCCTTACCGGATGTAATGGATTTGGTGGCATGTAGATTTTACATATATAGGATCCTTAGTAAGGACATGTTCATCAATAGTCCTAGGCTAATTTTTGTAAAAGGTTTTGGGTCAACCTATAAAACTCGGTATTAATGCTATAGTATCTTATCTACCAAAAAAAATAAAGGTTTAAGGGACAAGAAAAATTGAAGATGGTATGGCCGAAAAATTATAAACAAAAGATATAGAGTGTGAAATATTAGATCTTGAGATAGTTTCACTAAGGATGGAAGTAAAAGGTTCTAAGGACAAGCTACACAAGTTTGGGGAAAATTCAAAGACCTTGGAAAGGACTATCAATGCACAAAGGTCATCAGTCACCATAACAAGACTTAATTCCAAAGAAGAAAAAGGGAAACAAGAAGTAGAAAGGAGAGCCAAGATCAAACACCAAAAAAGAAGAAGAGTCAAAAGAAGTAAGTAAAAGAGAGAGTGAGACCTCTAAGGATAAGTTGGACAATAGAAATTTCAACAAGTAAAGGAACAATGCACAAGTAAGGAATAGATGGAACAGGAAATAGGTAGAAGAGACTAAGATACCAAAGGTATCTAGGCAAGGTTTCTTCAATGGAAGATGTTTTTCATGTCATATATTTGGGCATATGGCTTCATAGGGAAGGACACATGAAAGACATGATTATGGGAAATGATAGCTTTTCCAAGGATATTGCTACTCATGCAAGGATTTTGGTCACAAGGCAATGAATTGCAAGGTTCATGATAGAAGAGGATATGGCTTCACTAGAAGAAGTCTTAAGATAGTTGCACCTCCAATGATTAATAACATTAAGTGTTATAAGTGAAATAATGATGGCCACATAGCAAGATAGTGTAGAGAAAATATTCCAGAATCAAGCATGAACAGGAAAAAGAATATGAACAAGAATAAAAATGTGAATATGAATATGAACATGGATAAAAACAAGAACAAGAATAGGAACAGGAACATAGATGAGAACAAGAACATGAATAGGAACAAGAACAGGAACAGGAACATGGATGAGAACAAGAACAGGAATAGGACCAGAAGTGATGACAAGAACATGGATTATGACTTGCAAAGAAATGATGAGAGGATTCAGAAGAATCAAAAAATAAGAGAGAAAGATAAAGGTACAGAGTAGTGCTTTCGAGGAGTAGAAATACTTCCACTCTAGAATTAACCATCTCATGTGGAGGTGGGGGAGGGGCTAAGCTAAGAAGATCATTCTTAACCTCGAGCCCCAAAGGTGAACCTTTGCCATTGATTTCAAAGGGGGATATTTGATGGATTTGGGGAGAGATTTGATATTTGAGAGAGCATTGAGCCAGGGGAAGCAATGTCCCAGGGGGAGTAGAAGAAAAAGAAAGGTCAGGTTTTAGTAAAAATAATTTGAGTTGCCATTAATGACAAAGGGGGAGATTGTTGGACATTTTGAGCAATTGATTGTCATTGATGCCAAAGGATTGATGTCATTGGGTGATTTTTCTAGAAGGCAAGAAAGTGGATCAAAGGAAATTTAAAAGTTTTAAAGTATTTAATATTTAAATTATTTAAATTAAACATTTAAATAATTTAAATACTTTAAATAAGCCTTTATAAAGTTCTCAAGAAGATGTTTTATTTCAAATAACTCATGTTTACAAAGTGGATATTCCCAATGAAAATGGCATCAAAGTCACTAATGAAGAAGCACTGACAGGTACCAAATTTATTTACAGAGTGCCGACGTCTTATAATTTACATAAGACAAATCTTATATAAAAGAGAATAATAACTTGAGGGAATAATAGTTGTTTTTTTATATATCCAACTTTCGAGTATTTGAGGAAATTTTGATGACAATAGCATCTTGAGTTTGAAGTCGATTGGACGATATCAAGCGAAGTAAAAAAAATATACCTGCGCGACAAAGTTGGAAGGTATGTGTGAAATTTGAAGTTTTCAGATGACCATCACTATGAGTGTAGAATATGTTGGCTTTGGCTTATAGAAGATATAAGTACAAAATAATTTTAACCTGATTGGTCGGTCTCAAGCAAAGTGAAAGAGATTCATAGGACAAACAAGCTATTGTATTTGTGTAAGGCAACGAGTAATCCAGATAAACACCATTCAAAGGACCAGGTAGTAGAAGTTTGTCAAAAGGGATTTGTGTAGTAGAAAGAGTAGTGTGAATGATGGTGAGTTCAAGATTGAGCTGAAATCTATTTCAACAATATTAAAGGTAGGCATCATCAATTTTACCATCACAACAAAGAGGAAGGCACAAATTGGATTCATTGGCAATTGAAGAGAACCTTTGTATATCATGCCCACATTGAATGAGGTTGAAGTGTATTTCATAGGAAATATATTAAGGATTCAAGTGCACAGTTTGAGGTTTTCAAGGATGTGATAGTGATCAAGCAAGGCATTGGGAGAAGTGCTAGGTCTCATAAGAGACAAGGTGAAACATGTTGTAGTCAAATACAAAGGTACATATTTCGTTCTATAAAACAAAAGGGAGTTATAAAGGTTGAGTAGTAATGTTTAATTAAATGAAAAGGATTCATAAGGTTTGAGAAGTTTTATTGTATAAAGTTGTTTTTATACTGGAGGTATAAGGATCTGTAGGTTGTGGTGTTTGGTATTGGTAGATATAAGGTGAAAAGAAACTTTGCATCATAGTAAGAAGCTAATCAAATTAAAATATTATTTTTATGTATGGTGAATGTTACATTTGAAAGAAAAGGAGTGATAAGGTGTATTTGGATATTATTGTTTGTATCAAAATGTTATTTTTAAGAAGTGTTTGTGTGATAACTCTTGTCATCTAGCTTCTTGAGTTTGGCATATAAGTGGTTGTGATTGTGGCATATTAAGTGGACAACTCATAAGGCATAAAAAAGGTATGGGTAATATTCTTCATTGACTTATTTGGGTGATTGATTTCTAAAAATATCTTTGGAGAGAAAAGGATTGATTGTGGTTTCCTTTTTTGAGAGTTTTTGGTTAATGCTTCAAGGTTTTCTGGATTGAGAGTTGTGATTAAACATTGTTTATAAGCATTGTTGTTGAAGCCCATTGGTTGTGCAAAGAACTTGAACTTGAGTTAGAAAAGAACATGAGTATCATTATTATGTGAGATTTTTTGTTGAGCATTGTTGGAAATATTTTGAGTTGGTTGATATATGCTTGGACTAGGGTTTGTGAGAAAGGATTGATCCTTGAGGTGATTTGTTGAGTAGATTTGATTGAGACTAGTCAAGTGAATGTGTGAAGTGGTTGTTCAAGTTCCATGAAACAAACTATTCTATATTCTTATTGAGTTGAGATTGAGATTTGATAATAGAACATATTGAGTATCTAAAAATTCTCTTTATGCTTCTATGATATTGATTTGAGTTGAGATTGGGATTTGAAGTATAGAACATATTGAGTCTCTAACAATTCTCTTTATGCTTCTATGAGATTGATTTGATTTGATATTGGGATTTGAGTATAGAATATATTGAGTATCTAACAATTATCTTTATGCTTCTATGAGATTTATTTGAGTTGATATTGGGATTTGAGTATAGAACATATTGAGTCTCTAATAATTATCTTTATGCTTCTATGAGATTGAGTTGAGATATTGATTAAGCATTGAGTATAGAACATATTGAGTCTCTAAAAATTCTCTTTATGATTCTATGTGATTGAACAAGTTCTATGTGGACTTGTTAAGCATATTTGAGACAAGTCTTTGAGAAGGCTTGTGGACTGATTTTGTGTAAGCTTTTGTGGAAGCTTGCAATGCAGATTTGAGCAAGTCCTAGAGAGGATTTATTGAGCAGATTTAGACAGGTTCGGAGTGGACCTATTGAGCATATTTGGATAGGTTCTAAGTGGACCTATTGAGCATATTTGGAAAGTTTTAGAGTGGACCTTTTGAGTATATTTGGATAGGTTCTGTGTGGACCTATTGAGAAGATTTGAGTATGTTTTGAGTGGACCTATTGAGCAGATTTGAGCAAGTTCTGAGTGAACCTATTGAGAAAATTTGAGAAGGTTCTAAGTGAACCTATTGAAAAAGCTTTGGAGGTGACAGAGTATAGAGGATAGAGTCTCAGTGGATAGATATCCAATAGCCAAGACAATTTAAGACAAATATTCTGAGTGAGGAGTCTTCAAGTGGAGAGATATCCACCAGTCAATGTAGCAGAGAGACAAAGTCTTATAGAAGATCACTATCCAAAGTAGAAGGGGAAAGAGTTCTCCTATGGAAGGGATCCATGAACTTGATATTAGGGGATCAACATCTCCTTTGGATAGAGGTACATAAACATTGTAATTGGGAAGTATTCCCATGAGATTATTTGAGAAATATTTAGAAGAAATATTTTCTCTATGGAGGTAGCCCACATTTTGTGAACCACGTTAAAATTGGTGTCTCTATTATGTGTGATTATTTGTGCATTGCTTTGGTTATTATTATTGATATTGCTATTAATTATATTGATTAATAGTATTTGGGAAAGAAAAGTAAAAAGTGGTCTTATATTGTTCACCCCCCCTCTCAGTATAAGCTTGTGTTCTTTAGTTGTTAGCACTGAATATGAAATTATTTTCATTGGGGATTTTTGTATGGGATTTAATAAAATAGGATATTCAAAGGTCCTAGAAGGAGTAGGATTATTTGTTTGATTGTGAATATTGCTACCTCTTTCTAGATTTCCTTGTAAATTTGCCATTATATTTTCCCAAAACTTGGTATAAATTTATTAAAAATACCTTGATGGTAAAGATATTTTAGGGGTAGGTGAGGAGGTACTAGAAATTTTTTTCCTCTTGTATTTCTCTCTCAGGAGATCCTATACTTCTTGACAATTGGGATGGTAGTTCTCTTTCAATGATGTTAGGAATTTCAAATGCAGGTAATTCACCTCCTTTGCATGAATATCTCCTTCCTATGGTAGGTAAAGGGGTTGTTTTAAGAAATCATACTTTTTTATCCCTTAAACTATTCATCAATTCTATGCTTGTGTCCTAATTTTCTAAAATGCAACTATCAATTACACAACTATGTTTACAAAAGTTGTTATTTCAAGGATTACTCTAAGGTTCATTTGTCACAAATTGAAAAAATAATAACTGTATGACTATTTTATCCTCTAGAAACACTTATGTTCCTTGGTAACAACACTAAAAATAATTAGTGTGATTAATTTCATCATTTAATTTTGAGTTTATCAAATCTAGAACGATGTCCAAGGCTATATACAATAGAAGAGGTTGGGATTTCTATAGTTCAAAAATTAGTGCACATGCTTTTTTATGGAAAATAGAGGTTCATAAGGTTTTTTACAAGGATCAAACTAACACTAAGTTATAAATTTGAAATTATTTAGTTTGCAAAATTGAAACTAATCTAAGTTTTAGAATTGAAACTGATCTAAGTTGTAGAATTCAAAATGATCTAAGTTGTAGAATTGAAACTACTAAAGAAATAAGGAACTATATTACTTTTTCTAATTGGAAATAACATGAAATATAAATGCTAAATTGAAATTAACTAAATTAACAATTTCTAAAATTTAAACTATTGTGAAGAAATTTCTAAAGCAGGAAAATATTGCTAAAATTTGTAAATAGGTTGTTGTCATTGAAAATTGCAGAATTGAAATGGTAAATGCAGGAGTAAATAACACGTTATCTAGATAAAAAACCACACTAATACATCACACTTAAAAATATATGAAAATTATAGTAAAAACATGGTACATTCTAATTACAATAATTTAGCAAATAGTTAACAATATTATGACAAAAATGCACAAAATAAAAATAACTTGTAAATACTGAAAAACAAATCCTTCCACTAGCCCCGAGATTGGGCCCTTGCTCCTTGGTCTAGTAGAAGGTATAACACATGAAAATCTAACCTCTAACATTTCACTAAATCATCAACAAAACATCTAAAAAATACTACACTTTATTGAATAGTTTTTGTTGTTACAAAGTTGCTACAAATTTCTATCTCATATTTGTCAATATATTGTCTAATATTCTAACCACTAGCCAATAGGTGCATGTTATTATTTACATATGTTTCCATGCTCCTACCCTACATTAGATAAATACAAATTATCTATCTAGAACAAAATCCACTTTGCATCTAGTTGTGTAGTTGTCTTCACCTCCAACTTGGTGGGAAATTGGCTAGGAATAGATGTAGCATCATTGGCCACATGTTTACATGCACCTACTTGCCCATTATCTGAATATTTGGTCAGTTTAATGATTTCCTATAGATTTTGCTATTTTTCTGAAGCAACTCCAAAATATTAGGTTGCACACCTTTCATATGTGGTTGGTTCTAATTTTGTCACATGGGGGAACTTCCAAATGCATGGTTGATCCCTCCTAATTGATATAATGCTCCGCAAATGATTTTAAATCTTTTTTTTGTGTTTGTCTTGCTTTCCTATTATTTTACGAGTGGTTGCCTAGATGTTCTAGAGTTGCTCCTACATATGCTATGTACAACTATCATATGCCTTGTTTTAGCTACAAGGTGGCTATTTTGATGCCACATCATCCTAGCAACTCATTTTAGGTGTGAAAACATTTCAAAATGGCCTAGCCAATCCAATATCATAAAACCTTTATTTTGTGCTCATTTTTATTATGTTATTTTACTGCTAAAATCATGCAAAAAGATGATAGAAAGTGCATAAAATAGTCAAAATAATAGCATATTATTTATTAAAATTTAATCATGCTAACATCAATAAAATAATGTATTTTAATCAAATATTTGGCATATAACTATATTATTTATCAAAATATGGTAGTTTTTCATGTCAAAAATGATGAAATAATGAGGTATTATTTGGCCTCATCAGTTGCTACTTGAGGACTATTTTTTGAATCAACTAGAGTCCCTTGCACTAATCCTTGGTGTGCTCATCACTTATTATTATGGTGGCATTATAAGTAAAAAATATTAGGATTCAGTTTTTTGTCATGTTTAATATTGCAACATTAAGGACACTTTTGCTCCTTGATTACTCACAATATCAAGTGTTTGCTTTTATGCATTAGTATTACTCTTGCACATGATTTTTTTTTTAATTATTAATGTAGTAAGATTATTTATACAAATTATTATTATTATTATTTTACTTTGATTAAGATAGTTATAGAGTATTTTTTGCATGTTTGTTTATCTTATTGTTTCTTTACTATCTTGACTAGAGTGTTTTAATATATCTTGTTTTAATTCAACTAATTGTATGAGATATGTAATTTTTACAATAAACATATTGGTGAACCCAACATGAATATGCCTTTTAATACATTCACCTTCTCTTTCTAGCCCCCATGGTTTAACTGGTTAGCAATCATAGGTCTTGTTTTATTGATTTTTGTCATAAGTTGTAGTTTTCATATTTATAATAGGGCTACTTTTTAAAACAAAATTATTTTTTTTGTAAAATTTTATGGTAGATTGCTTTCTTAGTAGCTTGATTAAGGCTAATTTTCAAGGCCCTAGTTTCCCCTGGGCAATTATTTTATTTCCATTATGGTTTCTACAACTTATTGTCTAGGTATTAGAATGACTACTAGATCTAGGAAGAAGCAAACCGAAGAAATAGAAGATGATATTGGAAAATATATTCCTATAGACAATTATGTTGTTCAACCTTTCTCCCCTATTCATGAAGAAGATATACATATCAAAATTTTTAAAAATAGAGACGAATATTCTAATGATGATTATAATAGGGATCCCTCTAAGAATAATGATGACCTCTATCAGTCTACCATATAATTCCAAGGTGTCCTACGAGCATCTATATTGACTATTAAAGAAAAAAAATTATGCTTACTATGATAATATCCTAATTTGATGAACATGGAAAATGTTGCATGAATGCAAAGAAGTAATATAGTTCACTATTCCCATTAATACTAGCTTTTTTTTATCATTAAGATGAGAAATTAATTAAGTACATGAATACTTTGAAGGCGACAATTGTTTATCAACTAGACAATCATAGGAAAGGAATTAAGGGGTAAGTGGAATCTATAAGAAGATAAACAACTAAACAATTGTAGGATGATATGCAAAACATGACAAATAACCTTATTCAGATAATGAGTTCTAACACAACTCCTATAGTGTAATTTGTTGCTCCTCCCTAAATATTAAATATTAATGTCCCTCCACCTCCTCCCCCAATTAAAATTGGATGCCTATGCTTGTGTCTAGAGACCCTACTTTGATAAACTACCAAATTTAGTCTCTAACCTTTTATGTGAAATCAATTATCTTGCCTAGGTATGTCCCTAAATTCTTTTATGATGGAACAAATAAACCCCAAATATTTATTAATAACTTTACTAAATATTATGAAATGATTTCATTATGAAAAGTATTTACTAAAATGGATGATTACAGATTTGCTATAAAATTCTCTTGACTAGTTTGCCTCTTTGCCAAAGCACTCTATTGACTCCCTAGATACCTTTGTAAAAAAATTAAAACATGAATTTGTTGATGACATGACTATGATGGATGCAATGGATATATTTGTTAATGAAAAACAAGGACACAATGAATCAATCACTAAGGAAAGGACTTAAATATGATGTTAATATTATAGTAACTAAAAGGGTAGCCAATGGAACATTTATAAACAAATTAATGAAATATTTTTAGGATAAGTTTCATAAGAACAACCCTTGTGGTCTATCCTCTTTGAAGAGCGTAATACAACTAGTCAAATTCCTCAAACATTGGGAAAATAAAGGTACTAAAAACATTCTAAGATAAAGGATCCCAACATAATGCTATAGTGGATGGATTATGTTATATTGAAGTTCAATATACCTTATGTTAAATGGAAAGCATTGGGACTTACATTAATTTTCTAACTAAGGTAAAATTTGGTCAAAAACCTAAGAATCTGGGGGCTAAATAGATTCATGAAGAAATTTAATGATGTGTATAGCCACTAGGATTAAGTATTATCATCATAGTAATAATTTTAACAATCTACATTGTTTTTGAAAAATAATTAAAAAAAAACTTATATTAAAACAAAGATCATATACAAGTTGGGATGAGACTTCTCCCAACCCTAGCCAAATAGAACACATGTTTATAATAGTAAAATAAGATTTGCATTGGAGCAAAATATCCTAAACCATATTTCTACAATGGTTTTTCACCTATTTACAATTGTAAAATAAGATCTACATTGGAGTATAAATTTCCTAAACCATACTTTTGGAATGGTTGTCCAAATTAGCTAAACACTGGATTTTCTCACCAACCTGCCTAATCATCTCATCCTCCATAGCCATGTCACGATGCAACTAAAACCCTACCTCCTTCTCAGTGCCCATATTAGCAAGGAATTCTTCCACTTTATTTAGATCTCTACTCACATAAACTGGAATCACATAATCTAATTCCCTCCATAATTCCTTAATTTGAGTGACAAGAATCCTCAAACTCCATGTCTTCAAATATAAGTTCATCATGAAATCTAGAGCTCCAACCATTATTTGAGAATCTGATTCTAGGATTATCCTACTATAACCTTTTTGATATACAAAATAGAAGTAGATTTGATAGCTAAGGCTTTTGCTTAATTATTTTTGGTCCTTCCAAAGCCTTGGTGTTCCCAATACAACACTTTCCCAACATGATTCCGATAAACCACTCCAATTCTAGCTCTATCTAGATTGCCTTTTGCAACTCCATCAATATTAATTTTAATACAACCTTCTGGGGGTGGTTTCCAACTAGCTCTATCCTACCCCTCTTGCACTTCAACTTCCTTCTCCATTGTACCTATAACAACCTGAGTTTCTTCTTTAGCATACATTGCCATAGTTTCTATGACTTTTCTCCAAATGACCTACCAAACTCCATCTAAAGATGAAAAGGTTTCTTTAAAAAATTGCCCTTTCTCTCCAACCACACTTGCCACCAAATTAAGTTTAATCCAAGATACCAACCAATACAAAGAGTTTTAGATTTAAATATATCCCTCTTCCATATTTCCCAAATATTAATCTGATTCAAATCACCATTAAAACAAATTTTATAATATAAAAACCATCTCTCCCAGATTTGGCACATGAATGGACACTCAAACATCAAGTGATCAGTTGTTTCCTCACTCTTGTAGCATAAAACACATTGATATGGACCAATGATTCCCCTACATTTGATATTATCAAAAGTAAGAATTCCATTATGCATGAACTACCAGGCAAAAATGTTTACTTTTGGCCAACCCTTGGACTACCAAATATTTCTCCAGTCCTCAACCTAATATGCATTAGGATGAGGCTCTAGATAAATATTTCTACTAATATTTTAGTCATGAGGGGTGCTAAATCTGGATGGATTAAAATTGGCCATTCATCCAACTTCTTAAACTACTTAAACTTATAATCCCCTAGCTAACTAGTGTTGAAATAACTTTCAATTTGGACCCAAACCCTAGTTTCCATGGCTTTTTTTTATTGGTTGTAGTTTAGCTAATTAAAAAAATATAGGTGGGTATTTATCCCATGAGTATGTCTAAAATCATGCCTTCTCCCCTCTCCCCACTTTCCAAAATAATCCATCTTTCACTACCAGAGATACTAACTTAAGATCCTAACATACTAAGGATCCATTACCATCCAAAGGGAAATGATCCACCTCATTTAGTTTTACCTGTCCCATATTTACTAGTTAAAATTCTACTAAATAAAGAAGTTGGTTGGGAAATCCACCTCTAGTAAATCTTTCTAGCCAAAGATTTATTATTTAAATTTGACCTTCTTAGTTCCAAAACTCCTTTTACCTTGGGTTGGCTTACTTTCTCCCAACCTACTAAGACCCATTTACTCTATCATTTTACTCCTTCCCATAATTGTTTTCTAGCCATCTTGTCCAACTCTTTCTATATGCTATGTGGGAAAGCAAGGATAAACAATTTACAAATTGGCATGGCCTAAATGACTGATTGTAAAAAAGTTAATATACCTCCATATATTAACCATTTGTGAGACCAATGGTTAATTATTTCCTAGATACAATCCAAAAGATTACTCCACATATCTATTTTTAGTTTTTTAAGATGCAAAGGGAACCCCAAGTATACCATTGGGAGAGATGTCCTTGTGAATCCCAAGATCTCTAAAATTCTATCTTGAAGCCTTTGATCAAGATTGAAAAAGACCACTTTGTATTTTTTATCATTGATGATTTGGTTTGTAGCCCTAAGGTAGACATGAAGTGTATCTCTAATCATTATTGCTTCCTTTAAGTTTGCCACTCCCACCAATCCTATGTCATCGACAAACTATAGGTGATTCAAAAATTCCTCATCCACCATAATACCTATTAGAAAACATTTTTTTCTTCTCCTCAAGATGATTCTACCCAAACCTTCAGCCAATATGAGAAAAATATAGGGGAACAAGGATCTCCTTGACAAAGGCCTCAAGTAGATCCAAATGGTTGTGAGGGAAAATGCCTTATTAACACTGAGTATGTCAAAGTAGAAACACAGATCATGAACCATTCTATCCAATCCTAAGAGAAACTAAAATTTTCCATCATCTTTGACAAGAAGCTCCATTCCACCCTATCATAAGCCTTTGACATATCCAATTTTATGAACATTCCTCTATTACTATATTTTTGCATTGAATGGATTGCCTCATGATCTAGAACCACACCATCCAAGATCTACCTACCCTCTACAAAACCCCCTTGCTCTAAGGATATAATGCTATGTAGAAGAGGGTTTGTCCACTCAACCATTACCTTCTTTTGATTATTTTATATATTACATTGCATAAGGCAATAGATCTATAATCTAAAAGATGCACCCCTCCCCCCATTTTGGAATTAAGACAATGAAAGTATGATTGAATTATTTAAGTATAATTTTAATACCTTTGGACACCTCTATAATAGTCATTACATCCTCCTCCAAGTTTTCCTAGAAGGCCTAAAAAAACTAAATTGGAAAGCCATATGGACCTAGTGTTTTTTTGGTGCTCATTCTAAAGACTACATTCTTCAGTTTCTCTCTATCAATGGGTTTAAGTAGGGCCTAATTTTCTTCTTCAGAGATAACAAAGGTTATGATAAAAAGAACTTATTTTGGAGCCTCTTCATCTTTCACCATAATTTCCTTAAATAGTTTAAAAATTAATCCATTGAATGGAAATGCATATCTGGAATTGTATCAAAGGAATGGCCATTATCATCTTGAAGAGCTTCCATTTCTTTTTTGTCTCCTAGCATAGGTAGTACGATGAAAATTTTTGGTATTTTTATCACCTTCTATTAACCAAGTGGTTATTGCTCTCTATTTACAATAGGTCTTATCTTGGTTATCAATGTTCTCAATCACTTTACGCAATGCATCATCCTCTTCTTTGAGTTGATCTATAATTGTTTCTTTCCTAAAGTATTTTTGAACCTCATCCCATATGACCACCAATGGATCTCTTTGGACCTAGAAGTATGTCTTATTAGCTCACCTCCATTGTTTTGGTTGATCTTTGACATAATGAAGTTTTTTGTGGAATCTAAAAATTATTGTCCTATATGATAGGTGACCCTCTTCCCACCACAATGGATTTTTCTTTTGAAGTTCCTCTTTTTGTAACCAAAAGTTTTCAAATTTAAATGGTTTGTGATGCTACACTATATTTATCCCCCCTTTCAACAAAATGGGAAAGTGATTTGAAACTGGACCCTCCAAAATCTGAAAATTTATATTCCATTTTACAAATGCCTCCTCTAAAACTAAAAAATGACCTAACTTCACCTTCCTACTATGTGGCTTCCTCCTCATATTAGTCCAAGTATAGTTTGTTTTAGGGAATTTAATATCCACCAAGTGTAATTCCTAGACTTGGGAAATCATAAGTCGATCCCTTGGATCCAAAATTGGGGTTTCCCCTTATTGATATATAGAGGATAATTTAGCATTAGAATCCTAAGAAAAAATCTAGTATAACTCTTCCCTTGAGACTCTCATGTTATGCACAACTTTCCATTGATGCATCTGACCATGTAGGTTTTGAGCCCCATAAAAATTTATGATTAAAACATGTTCAAATGTGACATTGTTCCTAAAATGTGATGTGAGGACACACCTCCAAGATATATGTTATATTGCAGTCCATTCAAGAGAGTTCCAAAAAGTAACTTTCCCCCCTGAGGCCCCTTAGGAAACCACTTCCATATGACCAACACCCCTCCAAAGTCTATTTACTATTTTACACATAAGATCCAATGATATTTTTGTCTCCTAGATAAGCAAAAAATTTGTTTTACATTTTTCTAAGAGTCTTTGAATAGCATATTGATGGATTATACTATTTAAACCCCTAACATTCCATGATTGTATAATCATTGGTTACCTTGAGAGCAATAAAAATTTATTGGCCTCATTTATCCTCTAGTGATCAATTTGTCTCATTGAACTGCTATCAATTCCTTATTTGATTTTCTACCTACTCCTTGAGAGTTCTTACTTTTTATCTCTTTTCCACCTAAGTTATCCCTAGAGTTGACCTTTCTCTATTATTTTATGGTATGCCTATGATGACATCCATAATTATCAACTTCTCTTGGTTATGCACAATCAATTCCCCTACACTCTCTGATTGTGGTAGCTCACTGCACTCAATTACCTGCTCTATTATGGAAGGAGGTGAAAGAGGGGCTTGAAAATGGCTATTATTATTTTTATTCTTCCCATCCACTCCTTCCATGAATTTTTATTCTTCTTGGTCAATTATTGTCTTAAATATCTCATACCTATTGGAGGGCTTGAGTTGGGTTTGCTCTTTACCATATTTTTCTTTTGCCTTCTCCTTCTTTTGGGTTGTTCAAAACCATATCCCTATGCTTCTTTACCCTAAGAAATATTGGTTGTTTCTTTATTGATTGTTGAATTACCCTCCTTAGGAATATTTGGCATTCCTATAGGAGCCTCCATTTTTATGTTCATATTGTTTGGGAAGGATCAGTCCAAATACCCATATTTGTGGTAAACTCTACATTTGAAGGGCAATGCCTCGTAATCCAATTTTTGAATCCAAGATAGTCCTACAAGTTTGAGTTCCACCTCTACCAAAAAAGGCTATCTAAGATCCATTTCCACACATAATTTTTCATAAATAGTTGTGTTTCCTTCCATTGTGTCTTTGGAAACACCCAAATGTCTTTTAAGGGAATTGTTGATAATTTCCAATACTTGATCACTCAAAAACTCCATTGGATGTGCATACAAACGACTCCAAACTGAAACAATAGTGGGTTCAATTAGAGGATCAAATCCCACTCTCTACGATTAAATAATCATGTCGGACCATGATTCCTCTTTTCTAATTTGAAATCCCTATTTCTATGAACAAGTGAAGAAAAACTAACAACAAAATATCCATTGCTAATAAACCACAAAGAATACTCACCAAGAGGCTCCTAGTTTTGTCGGACCCAGGAATGCAAAAAATTTAGGATAGGGTGAATACCCATGAATTTATAGATCAAATCATGATTGGCTCTATATAAAACTATTTCTTCAACCATCCTTTGCTCAATGAAAATATTTTCCCTTTATTCTAACTGTGGCAAACATCCATTAACTCGTTGAGATGTTGATCTATTTCTAGCATTTGTAAAGAGCATTTTAATGCAGTTTTTTATGCATCTTCAGTCTCTGATGGAGATTTATCCTTTAAAAAATATACAAAAGAAATATGTCTCTCTAAAAGAGGATCTGGAGGTGTCCCCATTGGGCCCTCCTAGGGCAACAATCTTGTCTTCAAGTCCACAACAACCAGAAATCTCTTCGGTTACCCAATTGATGTCCTCTAACAATATACAATGTTATAATTAAAATCAATTTTGTTTCTACCTTCGGTCCTATGGGCATGATTATAAAAATTGTATATATATTCAAATATTTTGTTTTGAGAAAATATTTAGGCCTAATTTTTAACCAAACAAATTAATTTAATATATTATGGAAACATATGAGGATAATATTAGAAATATACAAAATAAATACTATCGTCCTCAAAATAAAAAAATGGGTATCTAAAATACCATATTTACTTATCATAATCAACAAGAGGTTTCAACCTCTAACCAACAACAACCCATGCCTAATCAATATCAATACAATCAAGGTCAAGGGTATAATAATGGATATGGTTATATTATTATAAATCAATCTTATGGACCTCCCAAAATTATATTCAATAACAAAATCCTTATCCTAACAATTCACAAGTTGTTCTACTAATCAATTAGGTCTTTGCCAAACCCGGAGTTTAAATAGAGAATACATTTATGGACATCCAAATGTGTCTCACTATATGAATGCACTAGAGGTATAGTATGATACAATCCAATCTATAGAACAAAAAATATTGTTGTTACTAGAAACTAGCTCAATATAAGAAGAATTAATCTACAAAGGAAGACAAATAGAAGAAAGAATAGTCCAAAGTGTCTCTTCAAGCAATTGTTAATCAATATATCAATGGAAAAATTTAAAATCATTCCTTTATAATTATGGAACCAAATGGAAGTGCAAAAATATACTCTAGGGTACAAAGAATTCCCAACAAGGCTTCGATTCAATTTGATGCAGGTTCTACAACTGAAAAATTTTCTACATTATGATCACCACTTAAAGAGGTGATCTCATATCATACAACATAAAATCACATAGATCCAACTCAACCTATAAAACCTCTCTTGAAATTTTAAATACTTTTGTACGTAGTTTATTGCTTGACCATAGTTTCTTTAGTTGGATTAATGAGTGTGTTTGACCACTTTATTTGTAGCTTGTTTAATTTAATTTATATTCTTAGCATATTTTCTATTGCTTTTTATATATTCTTCACCCTTGGCACATATCTTCTATGTTTTTTGTGTCATCTTCAAAAATTTCCTCTTTTTACCAAGATCATCACTTTAAGTGGTGATCAAGGAAAAAGTGATGATTGTGGTAAGAAAAGCAGTGACCAAAGTAAAATATGGTGATCTTGAAAAAAATAGCTATAAACATAAAAAGTGGTGCTCATGGTAAAAAGTGGAGATCATGATGTTTTAGCAATTTTAGTCCAAAAAATACCATTTTCATAATTCTTTTGATTTTTTTTGGTTTTTCTAGATGCTTAATTTTGAGTAATTTGTTGTTTGTTTCCCATTTTTACTAGCATTTTTTATTACTAAATTTGTTTACTTCTTGCCTTGTTATTGTTCCCTTTTATAGGAAGGGGCATCACAATTTCTTCAAAGTCTTTAATTTTTATTTTTTGTGATATTATATGTTAGTAATGCATTTTAAGTGCCATAAAGCACACCATTTTATTTCAACCCATGTTATCTTCTATATTGTATGTGGTATAGACACCAAAGCAACATTTTTATTTTATACATAGTAAATATATTGAAAACCTAAAACACAAATCATTCAATCATATTGTTCCTCCATTATAGTTGCAAAAGTTCCTTTTTTAATACATCATGCTTTTCCAAATACTATAATGTTTGATATTTGAACATTGTAGGAGGTGCATGTGGGTTCTCGTTTTCACAAGGTATACTTGCATTGAGTATGTTATAGTGCATATATTACCCATGTATTTACTCTTGATGTTATTTATTTCTTCATTTGGTGGGTCTGTCTTGTTTAACACATTACACTCATCATATTTAATAGGGCATGAGTTAGATCAAGAGGTATATTACCTATGTATATTAGTTTTGGTGGTATATTATTTTTCTCTTGTAATAGTGGTGGAATATATTGTTTGGTACATAATATTTATTTAATACTATATTATGATTTATTTTTCCTTAATGTAGTGGTAAATATGTCTTGTTTGACATATCATCCTTGTCAAATACTATCTTGTAGTTTTTGTGTCCCATTGTATTAGTTGAAACATCTTGTTTGATACATAATTATTACCTCATTCTCTAATGTATTGTTTGCCTACTATGGTGGTACGCATATCTTGATTGACACATCATGCTTATTAGATTCTACAAGGAGGTATGATTTGTGATATGTTGACCCCTCTACTATTTTGCCTTTTGATGCATGTCTAAATATTTTTAATCCTTAATGAAGTTGCATGATTTTTAGAAACATGTTACATGTATCCTACGTGTAAATAAAAGAAATAAAAAATTATTTATATGTAATATTTTGTTCAATTTTGTAGGGATATCATAGGGGCATTTCTCCAAGGAAATTAGCTCACTTCAAAATTGTTTGTGCACCCTCTTTTTTTATGTAAAACCCAACTAGCACTTTTTAGTTCTTTTGGTCCTTTTAAAGTATAATCCGCTACAATAGTATGGGAAAATAAAAATAATCTCCTTCTAGCAAAATCTTTGAGGAGTGCATATAGTTAAGTATCAAGTATGTTTTGATTCAATTTTCATTATTTGGATATGATTTTTTTTCTATTACTTATTTCAAAAATATATTTTGCATTGAGAGTAGGTTCAAACTAATAGATTTTATATTTGCATTGTAGTATATATATATATTTTTCTTTAGCTATCACACACTGCTCTTTTTTATTTTTTTATTAAGTTCTCATGATTGGATATCCTTTACAATATCACAAATAGTCATTAGAGATGGATAATATGTATTTATAAAAACAACACTAAAAATTGAATTGTAGGTGGTGAAGAGTACCATCCACTTAATATGGAATATGATGGACTAACTTTTTTAGTCCTTTGTTAGTAAAATGATGAGCCATGTTGGCTAGTGGTTTTAGTTTCCCTCTATCATCTAGTTTTTCATCTTTCTACCATCTTTCCTTATCATTTTTTCTTTCTAATGTTCCTAAAAATATAAAATAATGATATAACCATAGTTAAGGGATGTATTTATACATGTCCTCCAAAGTGTCTATCCCAATGATCAATAGTGTCATGATTTTCATATTAAATAATGACCATCATCATTTATTATATTTTATTATTTTTTATATATGGTCCAAAACCTAACATATTTTTACACTTCATGTTAACACAAGTCATTTTTATTAACGATTGTGATTTTATAGATTTTGCAAGAGTGTAATCCAATCATTGACCTTAAAAGGGAAAATTAATTGTTTTTTTTTGGTAGATAAGATACTATAGCATTAATACCGAGTTTTATAGGTTGACCCAAAACCTTTTACAAAAATCATCCTAGGGTTGTTGATGAACATGTCCTTACTAAGGATCCTATATATGTAAAATCTACATGCCGCCAAAGCCATTACATCCGGTAAGGCACATAGTCTATTATAAAAAAGAAACTTCCCATACAACATTTTGGGTATACCTCAAGAAACACACCTGCATCATAATTACAAAAAAAGAAACAGACACGGATCCCTTCCTTGAAACAATGGAGAAACAAAAAGTTGCAGACACACATAGTAGAGTACTAAAAAAACTCCCACAAGCTCTGTATTGACAGTTACTCTTAATAATTCTTTGGTAATTGCTTTCTTCTATATATGACATGCTTTGGGACCACATCCCATCTTGGCCAATCAACCTTGGAGAAGTGAACCTATTGGCTAGATTTATGGTGGTGGCTATCTGGTGGTCCACGTGGCTTTGGTTCGAAGTCTTATATTATCATTTATTTCCTACCCTGTGATTATCAACCAACCTCAAATTACTAAGATGACTAGGATCCATGTTATTTGACATGTGACTATCCCCATTAGTCTTTGTGGTATTTCCAAGAAGAATCCACCAAGACTGATAGCTTGGATAATTTTTATTGTGAGTCCATTTCAAAAAAGAGACGGGAATACTCATAGCCTTCAAACTTACAGTGCCTTCCCTGTTGGTAAATTTGACTATCATTCTTGGAATTCTTGTTGAATAAGCTCCTCTACTTCACTCGGGATACCGTGTTCCCATTTGAAAAGTCTGTCACCATTGACACCCAAATTGGCTAGCTTATCAGCAACTTTGTTAGCTTCTAGAAAGACATTTTGGGCTTTTCTGTCCTCTCTTCCCTAGAAAAGGATCCTAGCCTCTTCAACAATTGTTTTAATCCTTCGAGGAGGTGTTTTAAAATTATTTAGGAGATTTATAACATGCATAGAGTCTCCTTATATGATAAAATTGCCTTCTAAGTCTTGAGTTATTTGAAGGCCTCTCCACATAGCTCTAGCTTCAGCTTCATTGTTCATCCTTATTCCCAAATATTCAGAAAATGCAAGCATCATATTCCCATTATGATCTTGCACAATTCCACTAGTGCCTACTCTACCAAGATTTTCCTTAGCTGCTCCATCAAAATTAATCTTAAACCAACCCGTAGGAGGTGGGGACCACTTAAAATTGGCTCTAGGGTTGACTACCCTAGGTAAAGACTCATCTAACAAGGTTAAGCTTAAATATTGAGCAATAGTGGTCTCCTAAAGATGAGGTTTATGGCTATAAAAAGGGATAAGGTTCCCATTCTCATTGGTAAAGGATAGGATCTTGGAAATGATAGTTTTATGATCATCGATAGACTCATTAAAGAATATATGGTTCCTTTCTAACCACACCTGCCAAAGATAGTGATTGAGACAAATTTTCCACATGTATCTAAGTCTTTGAATTGAAAAGGGGCAAGGCCACTAGATGAAAAAATCAAGTACGATGGTTGGTTTAACCCAAGAAATATTGAAAGTCTAAAAAACCCCACTTAGGATAGTCAAGGAAAAAGGGCACTCAAGGAAAATGTGATAAATGGTCTCCTAATTAGCCCTACATAGATAACAATTATTAGTGATACAAATACCTTTACGCATCATATTATCAATGGTTAGAATTCTTCCTTGGATAACCAACCATGAAAAGACTACAATTTTTGGAATTAAATTTTTTATCCAAACTAAGTCCTTTTGGAGGACAAAATCCTTGTCATCAAGTAGAAGCTTGTAAGCTGATTTAATAGTGAACTTCCTATTTTCCGTAGGAGCCTAGGTCACTTGATCTTTCTTGGGTCTCATGGGGATAAAATGTTTCCTAAGAATGTTACAAAGATCATTTGGTTTTGCTTGAAATCCCTAAATCCTTATTTGTTTCCACTTCATTCTGCCTCTATCCTCAACCATATAATCGAAGACTTTTATGCCAATGAGTTCTTCCATGATATCTTTGATTTGGGCTAAGTTAGGATATTGTGTCAGTGGTTCGTCCTTAGCCCACCTGTCATTCCAACAATTTATCCTCTCACCATTGCCTAAAACCCATCTTAAACCTTTTTTGATGATTTCATTACAATTGAGAATTTCTTTCCAAAAAGTAGAACCTCTGATTAGAACTGAGTCACTTAGAAATTCCATATTTTGAAGATACTTTTGTTTGATGATACCCGTCCATTCATTTTCTTCATAAAAAATGAGGCACCACGCCTACTTAGCTAGTAAAGCTAAAATCATATGAGCAATTCTCCTCAAACCTAAGCCCCCATTTTCCCTAGGTTTGCACACTTTGGTCCATCCTACAAGGTGTATTATTTTTTTCTCCTCTGATCCAATCCATAAAAATTCATTTTGGAGTTTCTCAATTTTTTGGAAAACCTTCATAGGGGCTTTGAAAATGGAGAGGAAATAGACTGGAATGCTCTAAAGAGAGGCCTTAGTGAGGGTCAACTTTCCTTCTTGAGATAGAAGATGACCTTTCCATCCAACAAGTTTTTTTTGAATTATTTCAATAACCCTATCCCACATTTACTCTCTCGAAGAACCAATGAAAAGAGGGAGACCAAGATATGAAGTGGGGAGGTTTGCTATATCACACCCTAAAATTTTTGCAATCCTTCCTTACCTCTGAATGGGGGTATTCAAGAAATATAACTTGCTTTTACTAAAATTAAATTTTTGACCAACAGCGTCCTCGTAGAGTTGTAGGATGTATTTAATTCTTTTGGCCTCAACCACCTATGCCTTAGTCAATAGAAGGGTATCATCGATGAATTGTTGGTGAGAAACAACCCTAGTGAGAGATGTTGCCTTGATTCTTGATATTAGACTTGAACTGCAAGAATTTTTTATGGTTATTCCTAAATCTTCTACCATAATGATGAATAACATGGGGCTGATAGGGTCCCCCTGCCAAATTCCTCTATGACTTTGAAAGTAACCAACAATTTTTCCATTAACTAGAATTGAGAACCATGCTTTAGAAATGCATTATTTGATCAAATTAACCCATTGGTGGTGAAAACCAAACTTAAGGAGGACAACAATCAGAAAGTCCCAATTTAGCCTATCAAATTCTTTGTTCATATCAAGCTTGAGGGAAAAAATAGACCTGTTAGTCTTATGAGAAAAGTGCAGAGCTTCATGAACTATGATAACTCCATCCAAGATTGACCTGCCCTAGACAGATCTTCCCTAGCACAAATCTATGATGCGGGGTAGAACATCTCTCATTATATTTGCAATGGCTTTAGTTAGGATCTTGTAAGAAACATTGCACATACTGATTGGCCTGAAGTCAGCCATAGATTTAGGGGTTTGCTTCTTAGGAATTAGAGAAATAAAAGTAGAGTTGAGACCTTTTGGGATATGATTGCTTGCTTGGAATTCTATGATAGAAAAAATTACATCCTCACTTATGATGTCCAAAAAATCTTGATAGAAATGAATGGGAAAGCCATTGGGTCCCGGGGCTTTGTCTGGATCCATGCTAAACAAGGCTTCCTTAATTTCCTCATTAGAAAATGGATCTAGAAGCTTAAGGTTTATATCCTTATTTATTATGCTAGGAATGGATTGCAAGAGAATATCTTTGGCCTCCTCATTGCACTGCGATTCCTGACCAAGGATAGAATTGAAATAAGTTATTGCCTCCTTTCTAATTTATGTTAAGTCCTAAGTAATAGAACCATCTACTTTTTTAAAAAAAATTATCTTGTTATTGCTTTTGTTTCTAAGCATGGTGATGTGAAAAAACATGGAATTTGAATCTCCATATTTCAACCAAAGAGCCCTTGATTTTTGCCTCCAATATATTTCCTCATAGGCCAAAATGTTATGAAACTCTGCTAGTTTTATCCGTTCCTCCTACCTAGTAGTTTCATTAGCATCACCATGTTGAATCCTCTGATCAATTATCTTCAAACTTTCAACAACCTATTTTTTATTTTCAAAGAGGTTCCCAAAGACCTCTTTGTTTCAAGTTCGAAGTTTTTCCTTAACTTAATTGTTTTAGCCATTATATATGCATTTCATTTTTTCATTTCAACCACTAATCACTCACTATCAAAACATTGTTTCTCTTTAACATATTTTGATTCATTCTTCTATTGCTTCTACTTTTATTGCAACACAAGACCTCTTTTCGCTCAATTCAACTCTCTAATTCTTGAAAATACAACTAAATACATCAAAATTTGGTTCATTATCTTCCAAAAGGAAGACCAACACACCTCACTAGGTTTTATAGTTTAAGATTGAAGTTGCCACTCAAAGACCAAATTTTGAGGCAACTCAAGTCCCCTATGCTAACCCCAGGTGTGGTCCTTACTATTGTGGTGATGTCATAAGCCAAATATAATAGGATTGAGTTTTTTATCATGCTTAATATTATAATATATGGATTTATAGTTCTTTATGCCTGAGGGTATCAAGTCTTTGATTTTTGATATTAGTATTAGACTTACACATAATTTTTCATGATCTTAGTGTAATGATCTTCTTCATTTGAATTCATTATTCATTAATTTGTTTAAGATAAATATAGCTTACTTATTGCATGTTTTATTTTCTTGTTGTTGCTTTACTATATAGGTTAGAATAATTTAGTATATCTTGTATTAGCTTGAGGAATTGTAGATATATTGCATTTTCCCATGAATTTTTTTGGAAAGTGAAGAACACAAGCTTATACTAAGAGGGGAATGAACAATATAAGATCAAATTTTACTTTTATTTCTCAAACAATATTATCCAATATATCAATGGCAATATAAAAAACAACAATTAAAAAAATTTACAAATCATCACACATAATAGAGACACCAATTTAATGTGGTTCACCCAATGTGGGCTACTCCACGGAGAAAATATTTCACTAAAATTTTCTCAAAAAATATCTTGGGAATCCTTCCCTATTACAATATTTATGGACCTCTATCCAAAGGAGATACCAATCCCCTAATCAAGTTTATGGACACCAATCCATAGGAGACACCAATCCACTCTATTGATTCATGGATTTCTATCCATAGGAGAACTCCTCCTCTGCTCTAGCTAGTGATATTTTAGAAAACTACTACCTCCACTACACTAGCTTGTGGATCTCTCTCCATAGAAGACCTCTTTTCTCACTCAGAAGACCTTTATCCTCACTACCCTGGATAATGGATCTCTATCCACTTGAGACTACTATCCTCTACTCTGTCACCTCCAAAGCTTACTCTCATCTCTACTCAATCTCTATATCAAATCTGCACTAAACATTATCCTTAGTCTAGCACAAATTTTCTCACAAGTCTATATTTGTTTTGGCAAAAATCTACCCTTAAATCTGCACCAAACTCTATCCTCAAATCTATCCTCAAGCCTTAACACAAAACTTGATCTAATCATAAATCAACTTTTTTCTCAATTCTTCAAAAATACTTGTCTCAAAACTATCCAACAAGTCCTCTCATTAACTTTCTCAATATGCTCTCAAGTCTTCACCAATACTTACCTCAATTCTACTCAAAAATTCCTTCCTAGAACTTGTTCAATCTGCTCAAAAATTCTTCACCAAGTCTTGCCTCAAATTTGCTCAACAAGTCTTCACCAAGACTTACCTCAATTCTTCTCAAAAATTCTTCACCAATACTTACCTCAATTCTTCTCAACAAGTCTTCACCAAGAATTACCTCAAATATATCCAACAAGTCTTCACCAAGACTTACCTCAAATCTACTCAACAAGCATTCACAAAATCTTGATTTAACTCTATTCTTAAGTCCCCTCTAGGACTTACTCAAATATACCCACAAAATTTCACAAAATCTTTCTTAATTTTGTCCTTAATAATTTACAAAAGCTTACACAAATTTGTCCTTAAGTCCCCTCAAGGAATTTCTCAAATCACTGCAAAACTTGCATACAAAACTCAACTTAAATCTCTTTTATAAAATCTCTTTAACACTTAGACAAGTTTCATTCAAAATCTTGTTAAACCATGGGAATATATAGAGAATTATCAAAGACTCAATATGTTTCACACTCACTAGGTTTTGTACTCAACAAAATCATTTTCAAATTTTCTTTCAAATCAATTCATAAATAAGGTATAATTTATTTCACAAAACTTGAACTATCACTCCAATGCTTTCAATAAATAATGCTCAACCAACTCCACTCAACTATTCACTCAATAAAACACAACTTACTTACAAACTCTAACCAAGTGTTTCACTATCCTTCCATCAATTCACACTATGAATCTCAACCCTTGACTCAAGATGATTTCAATGTCACATAACAATGATACTCATGTTCTTTCAAGCATTAACAAATCATGCATATGAAAACACACTAAAACATTTCCAACAATGTTTATCAAACAATCATTTTCACTCCACCTTTGCATTTCACAATATTCAATCCAATAACATTTCAATCATAAGGAATATGTGCCCATACCTTTTGTTTTGATGGAGATATGTCTTCAAAACCTATTTTACTCACAACCAAAACTTTTTTCCAACTCTAGGTTAGATAGCAACAACCTATCTCAAAATCTCCACAAAAATATTTATCCCAACAAATATTTTACCATTCAAGTAATATACATAAAGTGACAAATCAAAAATACACCTTATTACCCCTTTCTTAAAAATCAATATTCAATCAATGAATCATTCACTCACAAAAATAATTATAATGGCAATCTCCCTATAACTCCTTTTAACTCCAACTCAATAAAATATTTAAATCAAATTTCAATCCTCAAAATAAATTTCAAATTACAATCATAAAGTCCTTGAATACACCTTATCCTCTCCAATTCTTAACCCAACATTAATTCCAAATTATGCCAACAAAAATCTTTGCAAACCCTTATAAATTCAAAACTTTAATTAACATTTGGCAAAAATAAATTTATTAATTCATACCTTAGCCTCAAGAAAAAATTAATTTTTGTGTGCCTTAACCAACAACCTGCACTCCATGTGATTTGAACTCATGTTCACCTACCTACCAAGTGCCTTAGCCATGGCTTAGGCAGCCACACAGGATACTATGCACCCACACAAAACCAATGAGGCATCTTCTGCCTCTTATCTCCTTTTTCGATGCCAAAAACCAAACGATAAAAGCCTTTAACCTCCATTGCTATCAAGAATCGAATGCGGGACCTCTATCTTGCCAACAACCTATGCGCTAGGCCTTGCCACTAGACCACCCGAGTGGATGGTGATGGGAGTGCACCCTCACTCCACCTTATTCATTCATCATCTACTTCAACCTTTTAAAAATAAAAACCTTTGCCTTGCTCACAAAAATTATTCAAAATCTTTCTTAGCCCTTCACATGCACAATGTAATTTTTGAAGACTTACCTTATTGCATCCAAACCATATGGTATAAATACCATATATTATTTTTGCTCGACATCAATGGGAAAATATTTAAAATTAAATATTTTGTGACCAAACCTAACTTAGGGTTTAATTAAATTAATTTATATTATTAATTATAATATAAATATTATAATTAATTAACCTTAGGCTTAACTTAAACTCTTAATATTATAATAATAAACATTATAATATTATTTCCTTTGGGCCTAGGTATTTTCCTTTTCCAACCTTAGGCTTTATTTGAACACCTTTAATATTATAATAATAAATATTATAATATTATTTCCTTTGAGCCTAGGTATCTCCTTCCTTCAGGGTATTTTGCCAATATTTTGACCAATCATGTGAAGCTTTAAACCAAATCTCTTGGGCTTAAAATATAAATATTTTAACCCTCCTTTTGCCAATTCCTTGCACTGACTTATGACATCACTAACACTGTCTCTTGACATCAATGACAACACAACTACTCAAAATGTCCAACAATATCCTCCTTTGTCATTGATGGCAACCCTTTTTCCTTAACCATTCCTTTTTCCTTTTTCCAATTATGCTCCCCCTGAGAAACTACTCCCCCTGACTGAATGCTCCCCACCTAAATCAAATCTCTCCCCCTTTGAAATCAATGGAAAAGGGCCACCTTTGGGGATAAATATAAGACTCTTAGCTCAGCCCCCTCCCCACCTCCTCTCCTTGAGGTGGTTAATTTTGGGGTGGGGCTAAAGATAAGACTCTTAGCTCAGCCCCCTCCCCACCTCCTCTCCTTTAGTTAGGAGTATTTCTACTCCCAACATACACTGCTATTTTTCTTTGTCCACCTTCTTCCTCAATTGATCCTTTTGATTCCTCTAAATATTCTTGTTCTTGCTTGTCTCTAGAAATTTTGTTCTACACCACTTAGCCATATTACCAATATTATTGCACTTATAACACTTAATTTTTTGGTTCCTTGAAGGTACAAATGTTTTGAAGTTCCTCTTGGTGAAGCCATATCCATTCCTGACATGAACCCTGCAATTAACTACTTTATGACCAAACCGATTACAAGAGTAGAAATGCCCTTGAAAGAGATGCCCATTTCTAAAGTTTCTCCTGGTGAAACCATATTCCTTATTTTCATGTGTCCTGCATTGCATAGCCTTGTGTCCAAACCTGTGACATGAGAAGCAACATCCATTGAAGAAATCTTGCCTTGATCCCATTGGTCTCTTAGTCTCTTCTTCCCTGTGATGTTTCATGTTCCATCTATTCCTTATTTGTTCATTGTCCCTTTCCCTATTGCACTTTCTATTTTCCAACTTATCCTTAGAAGTTTCACTTCCTCTTTCACTTTATTCTTCTTTGGAGCTTGAGATTGACTCCTCTCCTCATTCTCTATGTTCATCTTCAAAACTAAGTTTTATCTTGTTTGATAAAGATCTTTGTACCTTGATAATATTATCCAAGATCTTTGAGATTCTCCCAAACCTGTGTAGCTTGTATTTAAACTCTTTTACTTCCTTCCTTCGTGAATCTACATCATGCTCTAATATTTCACATTCTAAAACTTTTACCTCTAACTTCTTTTTAAATGTCTTTGTCTTAGCTATTGATTTTCTTAGATCATGTCTAATATTTCATTTTCCTTCATCACATTCTTGAAATTGAAGCTTGAGTTTTGAGTTCTGCTTTCTTACCTTCCTTAATTCCTTAAGAGAAAAAATAATCTCACCTTCAAGATCAACTTCTCCTTCCTCTTCATTTTATGATTCTTCCTCTACTCCTTTATCTTTAAGAGCATCTTCTGATCTATTTTCATAGGATAACTTCCTTATTCTTCTATTTCCAAAATGAGACTTTATTCTTCTAGATATTCAAGAGCATATTCATATTCATCTTCACTAAAACTAAACCCATTCCTTGTACAATGATCTCCAAGATGACCAAAGTTACCACACCTAAAACATTTGAGAATTATTGGTTCTCTTTTTGCTTATTTTCTAACATCTTCTTTTCTATTGTTAGAAATAACATTTATTCTTCTTCATTATCTGAGTATATTCCATCACTATCACTTGAACTCTTTCCTCTCTTATCTGCATAAAAACTCTTCTTATGTATTTGGAAAAACTTCTTTCCTTGCTTGCCTTGTCCATCCATTTTTTCTTTTGATACCTGTATTTTCTTGCTTCCCTATTCTTATGATCTTGTTTCTCTTCACCACTACTATTTCCAAATTTTGGATACTCAGATGCATAGTGACCATATTTACCACAATTGAAACACTTAACTATTTTCATACCTTTATGCTTTCTTGTGTCCTTGTTCCTTCTACCATAGTTTTCTTCTTCATCACTAGATAACTCATTACTTGAATCTATTTTCTTATCCTTTGTCTTCATTGTAACTTTTAAAGATGCTTATTTTTTTGGGGATAAGGCCATTTCCTATTATCATCTCAAAATATGTGAGAGTTCCATGTAAATCATCCCTTATCAAAGTTTCAATATCTTTGTAGACACCCAAAAGTTGCACACTGCTATACCTACGTACTTGTAGATCCTTCTGGACACTTGTAGGTTTACATAGGCCATCCTAGGTACCCCTAGGCTATCGTAGACCAGCGTAGACTATTGTAGATCATCCTAGACATGCGTAGATTGTTGTAGTCATGCGTAGTCATACGTAGTGTAGTCATGTAGTCATGCATAGATCACCATAGATTGTCATAGCATCATGTAGACTCCCATATACTACTTCACCAAATTTTAGGTCCTAAACCCTCATAAGCCTTCAAAATTACATCCGACACATTGAAATATCATTCGACGGTCTATTCACATGCAATTAAGGCCCCCACAAGGTATTAGTTGACCAAAACAATTAATAAGTCAATACCCAAATTCTAATTTAATGTTGACTTCACTTAAGTCACCTTTTTAGGGTAAATTTGATTAAAAGAACCCTTAATCTTGATTAGCACTAATCACATCCTCCCACATGTGTGAAATTAGGGTTTGTTGAGATATTTATTTAATCATGTCTTAAATTGGCTTAAGCACCTCCTAATCAAGATTAGCCCTAATCCATCCTCACACATGTGTGAGGATGAGATATTTCTCATAAGGAATGTGATGTTGCCACATAGCATTTCTTAACCTAACCCTAGTCAGAATCAAACCTAGGTTTAGTCTATCTAACCCCCCCCTGCACCTTGCCTTTGCCTATAAATAATGGGTCCCAAACCCCTAATTAAGTCTGATTCACAAATTCAACAAAGCATAGTTACTCTACTAAAATGGAAAGCCAATATTGAACAGTCACTTCTCGATGCACATAGTCAGATTTCAATGGTACACAGAGGCACCCCAGCTACCTAGGAGTCGACCCACTAGAAGGATTTTGTAGAAGAGGCATCACAGCTCAGATCGCCCCTTGCCCCATGAATCCGGCCTCAGTTCACCCCTAGGTGGTGAATTGGGTCTATAAGCCCCAAATCACTCCATATTTGGGTGGTAAGCTCCCTTTTACTATATTATTACTTTATGCATAGTTTATTTCATGTTTTATTATGATTTTATAGTCATTTCATATTTATAAATATGGGGCCTGACTAAGGCAAGCCCCCCAATGTATTGACCCCTTCTTGCAAGTTTCTTTAGGTTATTCAAAATTTGAAGGAGAAGAACACCAACAAACAACAACCCAATGGTGGCCCACATACAAAGAAGCCCACCTACACTGAGGGACATCAGAAGAAGGCATCAGGCCTATAGTGTATTCATGAAAGGAAAAAGGGGAATTCACCCTATTTGTAACCCATATCAAATTTATCATGAATAAAGCATATATTTTTGAATGACTTGTGTTATTACTTGTTGTTAGATCAAATGTCAACTTCTGGTCATTTCATTCTAGCACGCCCGATGGGACCCCCACAATGGATAGTGCTAGATTCATTTTCTTTGTAAATATGACATTATCCTCTATTTTTGTGTATTGCAGGTACCAAATATATTGTTCATAGAGACCTCCAAAGCCCTAGGAACCATCCTAGGCCATCAGATTTCTGATTTGAAGCCTCTAAACCTGATTCACCCCTCGCCCCATGATTTGGGTCAAATTCACCCCTCAGGTGGTGATTTGAGCATAGAAGCCTCAAAAACCCCCAAATCAGCTAGGGTGATCTCTTCAGGGGCCAAGAAAACCCCCTTAGCATCAGAATGTAGGTATTTTCACTTTTTTTACCTCTATTGCAAGTTTTGGAAGTAAAAATTCATTAGCTAGTTAAATAACCATTACTAGGTATAGTTTTGTTTTCATTGCAAAGTGTTAAATAATTAGGGTTTCTAAAATTTTTAGGACCTGCAACTTTCCAACAAGTGTACAAAATTTATTTCTCAAATAAATTTGCATTTGTCTTTTATTTTTGCATATGGCATAAGCCTAAGTTGTTCTTCCTTCATTCATAGCTTCCATTGCTAAAAGGAACTTTACATTCTAAAGTAAAATCAGGGTTTCTAATCCCCTCTTACATTTTTGAAAGAATTTTGCATTCTGAAAGTTCAAGTTAGGGTTTCATAATCCCCTTTATTCCAAACACATTTGGATTGCATGTTTCTATGTTTTGCAAAGTAGATTAGTTTGCTTCACAAAGGCATTTAGGCTAGACCATTTCTTTACAAAGAGTATAAGCTATCTAATCATTTGCTTTCAAAAAGGCATTAGGATTAGTTTTCTTTTGAAAAGGCAATTAGTTAGTTTCTTACCTTGCAAACATCATTAGCAAAACACAAACCCACACACACTCACATGGTACCTTAAACAAGTGGTGAGATTGGACTTCATCCCCAATCCATCGCTCGAGACTAGTGTGGATCGAGTTGCACTCTCCATCAGCTCACCCCCTAGACACCTAGCAGCCCCACAGGAGTGGTTTTCTAGATTTCATCACCAAAAAATCCCCCACTTTTGTGATTGGGCCCTAGATTTCATCACCAACGGTTACCTATGGAGTGGGACAAGATTAGCACCTTCATCCACAAGGCTTGTATAATTTGTGGAATTGGTAACTATCATTCTTGACTAAGCCCACCCGAGGGTGAAGCGAAAGCATGGGTATGCTAGTAGGTCTCAGATAGTGCCACCTCTTCTCATGAGAGGATATTGTGAACTCACTTCAGCATAGTGAGTTCCACCCCTTTAGGATATCATTTTACTGCACCTTCCATACAGGTCACCATTCGCACATTGTGGTACCATTCTATCCTGTGCATATTTGGGTGTTGTAGGAGGTTTGATATTGATGACATTCTTAATTTTCTAGAGTATTCACTCCATTACCCATGATTCTACATAGGGAGTATCAACATTACAACACACAAAATGAACATAACACTTTTATTTTCTCAGCATTTAGAATTGATTCTGGTCTACCATTGTTTGCATGATCACAGACCGGTCTCAACACACTACACTATATATTATTTTGCTACCCACAACATGCCACTTACTTCACACTCACATTAGACACACTTGAGTCTACATCACATAGGGTTTATTCTTAAAAACCCCTTTTACACATGCTACTATGCCTGTGGTCACCCGTAGTAGAGCGCGTGAGCAATCATGCTCTATGGAGGAATGGCCTCCCCTTCCTCTAGTCAGTCCACTCTTACTCCTTCGATCATGAAGGAGAGGATTATAGACACATCTGATTCATGCATAGAATCTGATGTACAATTCACACACATGATGCCTCATGAGGAGACGTCAACTTTGAGTGAAATTCTCGCTACTTCACTCGTAGAAGATTACCCGCTCCTTTCAGCCCCATCCTCACCTAATCCACCGACCATATTCTGTGACCATGTGATCTACACAGCACCAGGACAATCTCCTCCATCCTTCACCATAGATGAGGAGGTCATGCCTACTTCACCCACCTTTGCACATCCCTTCTTCCAGAATCTATCTCAATCCCTATTTGAGAATGATTCCTCCCTTCTAAACCATACCCATCCTGAGGTCGCATCATTCACCCCTACCATAGGAATGGTGTCTGACCCATCCTCATCCACTGTAGGAAGCCAGAATCCATCCTTCCAAACTACACAATAGATCCCTACCCAGCAGGAACCACAAGCATTCCCTCAAACCTCACACCCATACTCTTCACAAGAGTACCAACCATCCTCTTCCCAAGAGCCATTCTTCACCATATCTGAGGGTACCTCCCAATAGCCTCTTCAGGAGCAAGAGGCGCAAACCCAAGTTGGAGTGTACACCTACACTTTCCCCTCAACCCAAGCTCCTACCTCGATAGCTTATCCCACTTTTTGATAGCTTTCCCGCCTATCTCCAGGTATCCAGAGTGTATGACACCCAACCCTTGGAGCCACCTTTGCCTACGATGACCTTTAGGATACCACCACCTATTCCTTTTTAGGCTCCCACTACCCATATCCATCCTACCTATGGACCGACACCAATAGCTTATCCACCCACTCAACCAAATTATTCCACATAGTTTAGCTTCCCTACTTCCTACCCTCCAAGGTAGAGATAGATCCCATCTTTTGATACCTCATCTCGACCACCCCTAGCACCAGTAGCACCGACACCTACACTACCACCAGCTACACCTAGCTTCTTTATACCTCCTCCAATTTGGTCATCACCACCCATGGTCCAACCAGTATAGAAAGCTCCAAACCAACAAGTACCCATGCCACAACCACATGTTGCCCAATCACAATACTATTATCCTCAATAGACACCTACCCCACAACCTAGTGTGCCCATAGACATGACAACACATGTCACCCAATACCCACCTTATCATGATCAAGCACAACAATATTCCCCATAGTATTGTGAAGAACAACAATACCAATATCCACCACATCCACAAGGTCAACCTACCATAGCCCAACCCTCAACTCCTATGACACCCGAACTTCAACTCTTGTGAGATGAAGTCAAAATGTTGAACCTACGCACCTCTAGCTATGGGCCACAAAAGCCTTGCTATGATGAACTATGCAATGAGCCAGTTCATCCATCAATCCCTATCCCTCCTTATCCCTATCACTTCGAAATACCAAAATTTGACAAGTATAGAGGTAAGGAAGATCCTAGAGAACATGTGAGCAACTACCGCTCATCCTGCTACCAGCTTCATAGTAGTAACCCTCTTATGTTGTGTACCTTCTCCCTATCCCTCACTAGGCCAACATTGGATTGGTACAACATGCTACCATGCCATAGCCTGTATACCTTTGAACAACTAGCCAATTCCTTCTTAGAGCACTTTTCCATCAACATCAAGAAAAAGACCACATTTTTTGATGTCTACGCCTTACGACAGGCGGACGATGAACCCATTACTGAGTTTGTTGCTAGATGGAGAGCGATTATCCATGACCTCACCCATAGCCTCCCCACCTCAGAGCTTGTGACACTCTTTTCCAAGAGTTACCACAAACACATTTCCACATCCCTCCAACTTCACCAAAGTCATACTTTTGAAGATGCTATCTCACAAGCAAAAGTGATCAAAGATATTAAGGTCCAGTCTAGGAAGATTAAGTTGAGAGCCAAATCCAACTATAACTCCAACTTTCACTTCAATAGACCCACACCGAATCAACCTTACCCATGACCACAACAAACCAACCAAGTCATAGCTACTACCCTAGCACTAGTACCGACTCCTCCACCCTATACACCACAACCACAAGCACTCCAAGCTAATGCGCCTACCCCACCTCGACCACAACAATACCATGGCATGCACCCATAGGGTCCACCATACAACTTTACACCCTTATCTAAACCATTACCAACCCTATTCCATAGATTGTATGAGGGCAACCATCTCATTCTACCCGAGATCCACCCATTGGATCCAAATTCACCTAAACCTCATGACTATAATGAGCAGCTCTTCTATCCCTTTCATAGGTAGCATGGCCATAATATCAATTCATGTCACTCCTTTTAGGGGCAATTTCAAGACCTAATCGATAGGGGCACTATTCAGGTAGCAAACCCTCTAGCCCCATAGAACCAAAACCTAGGGATTTTCCAAAACCCTCTACCAGATCACAGAGGACCCAATCCCCCTAGACCTCCAAAAAATCCTCCAATGCCACCTCACCAAGTCAACAATGTCCAACATGATCCTCCATCACGTGGAGTAGTAGGCATGATCAACCTTACTACGAGAAACCAATGGTACCCATCATGCTAGACAACACCTATTGTTTCTCCCCTATCTAGTTTACATCCCCACAAACACCCCAAATGCCTAATACCATACCACCACCACCTCAAAATGTGATTACCATCCATGGTAGTCTAACCCATCAACTACGCAATGCCCCCACATGGCTATCCATATTTGATCTCCTACAATAGTCTCAACCCCATCATGAGGCATTGAATGACATCCTACATTCCATTGACTTAGAGACACATGACACAAATGCTTTTGTCAATTTTATAGGGAACATCCCATGATGCCTTCAACCTTCAATTAGTTTCCATGACCATGAGATAACAAAACTCATTGGTGAAGGAGTTGATCCTCCCCTTCACATACAAGCTAATATCAATGATATTACCTACAAGTGGGTACTCGTTGACATAGGCTCATCCATCAACATCATATCCACAATAGCCCTGCATCACCTACACCTCCCTCCAACACATTTCACCACACCTTCCCTAGACCTACATGCTTTTGATGGTTCCATGAGACCTACCATAGGATCCATAGTTCTACCCATTCATGTAGGCATCCATACGATCCCCATCCTCTTTCACATCATTCAAGGAGAAATGCAATACAATATTCTCCTTGGTCACCCTTGGATTAGAGACATGCAGTGTGTCCCATCCACATTGCACCATTGCCTCAAGTACGTCCACAATGGACTTGTTCACTATGTCCCAGCCGATGGAGACCCCTTTAAGTTTTGTAATGTCATAGACCTTCCCCCTACACCTTCATTCTCATCTTCCCAACTATTCCCTGTATCCTCTCACCAGTCAGTAGGAGCATCGATATCCTCCCCAATTTCCACCCCAACATCCCAGTGTTCATCAACAACACAAGCCTCGATATCTGCACCATTAGCATCATCTATTAGGGGACCTAAAACTGATACCATGCCTTCCTCACCACCATTCTTATGGCCTCCACAATCCTCCCAACCTCTACCATTCCAATTTCCACCCACGGTGTCGCAACCACCATTGCCACCCATCACACAACCAATTACATTACCTCCTCCACCCTTGCATATGGAAGCCCCTATCCTTCCTACACCACAGACACCTCCTCTTCCATTTCGACCAAAACCTAAGACATTCACATCTCCATGCATCCCTACACCTACACCGATGCCATCCCCTACATAGAACAAATAGCCTATTCAAGCCACAACAACCAAACATCATGAACCCAAACAACCAACACCCAGCTCGGATGAACCTCCACACCCTTCAGCTACCACCATTAGAGAATCCTAACTTTCTCCTTCATCATCTGATTTAGATACGCCACCCCAATCACTAGAGCATGCCATGCCATGCATATCCATCTTCATGACAAACAATGGCCTAGGAGACTATAACGTACATGATGCCCATGTATGTGACACCCCTATCCAATCTACCCAATATTTTGGCCATCCCTCAGCCTCGATGTTGACTATCGAAACCATCATACAGTTAGGAAGTCCTGAAAACCACACCAACTTTGTGTATGCAGGAGTAGACTCTTTGATCCCCTCACCAACTTCTTCACCACCACAATCTAGCTCTGGTGATGCAATTACACACCTAGCCAACCCTCAATTTGCCTTGTACTACCTACAATACTTTCATTGGCATGGGTTTGGGTTAGGCCATTATGAGCAAGGGCTACGTACACCCATTAACCCTCATGTCCGATCACCTACCAACAAAACTAGCCTAGGTTATCACCCAACCACCATCTATACATTAGAATATGAGATCCAAGATCTCTCTTTACATCCTCCTCCATGCCCAACACACACCTTGGAAGAGTACATTGATATGGACATGCTAGAAGACACGCCTTCACCCACATCAACCATCACCATCCCCTATGATTTCTTCCAAGAATCTCCTATACTCGATACCTCTTTGTTCTATGATGTTCAGAGATTGGTAGAACACTTTGCTACCTTATCCCTGGCTACACCACCAATAGAGTCGAACACACTCCCACATGATCCACCACCGATAGAGCCAGACCCAGTTCCACCTGACCCACCATCGATATGCCTACCTGTATTCCTGCCTATACATAGATAGTTACAGAGAGCAGCCTCTCATCCTCATTCACCACCAATCATCCTATGACCTCCCTTGAGCCTCTTAGGATATGCACAACCTATCCAACCTCCATCACCAGACTCTACCCCACCTACTTCACCTACAACATCGATTAACATGGTTGAGGTAGACTTACGCTCTCCCCTCCATTACAACCACCAACGGATTCGAGATGATACCCCAAACCCAAACTTTATCGATCTCACACACATCTCACACATACCAACACCTGGAGACTTTCTTCTCTCTCCTCACATCTTATAGGTAGCAAATGCCCCTTCCTCATCCACGTCATCCCAAACCCCTCAAGTCCATCACATAGGCATTTACATAGATGATGAGTACGAGTTCAGTGAGGCCATCGATGACTTCAATCTCATTCCTATCCCTGAATAGTTGCATGATGGATCTCGCATGCTCATCGAGGACATGATCGATGTAGACATCGGTGATGATCCAAAAAATCCACACATCCTCAAATTAGCCACTAGCCTCTCACCCGAGGAGTGCATCACCTTCACAAACTTCCTACGCAAGTATATAAAAGTGTTCGCATGGTCTTACAAAGACATGTCGAGACTTGACCCTACGTAGTAGTGCATAATATTATACTAGATCCCAATGCCAAACTAGTAAGATAGAAGTTACGATGCATGCATCCAACTATCACATTGATAGTAAAATCTAAGCTCCAAAAGCTCCTAGACATTGATTTCATAATACCCATCGACTATCCCGAGTGGGTATCCAACATGGTCCCTATCCCCAAACCATCCGATGACGTTCACGTTTGCATAGATTTTCATGACCTAAACAAAGCTTGTCCCAAAGACAACTTCCCTTTACCCAACATTGACTCCCTCATTGACTCCATCATAGGTCATAAAATTATTTCCCTCATGGATGGATTTTTGGATATAATCAAATTAGGATCAACCCAGCTGATCAACACAAAACTTCCTTCACAACACCCTAGGGGACCTTTTGCTACAAGGTCATGCCCTTTGGCCTTAAAAATGTTGGGGCAACCTATCAACGAGCCATGACCTACATATTTCATGATCTAATGCACAAAAATGTGGAAGACTATGTAGATGACCTTATAGCCAAATCAAAGAAATGTGTCGACCATCTCGAAGATCTCCATCAGATTTTTGATCGACTACTAGAACACAACGTGCGCCTCAATCCAAAAAAGTGTGTGTTCGATGTTACATCAAGAAAAATACTAGGATTCATTATCTCCCAATGAGGCATTGAAGTAGATCCTAGTAAGGTGAAAGCCATCATCGAGATGCCTCCTCCTACCACCCTAAAGCAATTGCGTAGCCTCTAGGGCAAGATTACCTCTATTCATAGATTTATAGCGCAATTATCAGACAAATGCCAACCATTCAATCATCTCCTACAAAAAGGAGTACACTTTAAATGGGATGATAACTATCAAGCCACATTCGATGCTATCAAAACTTACCTTACATCACCACTGGTCATGTCACCACCGCACCCACAATTACCACTGACTCTATACATCTCAGCCATAGAACTTGTGCTAGGTACACTCCTAGCTCAAAAGAATGCTCTCGACAAAGAGCAAGCTATCTACTACATCAGCCACACACTAGTTAGTTACGAAATGAGATACAGATACATGGAGAAGCTATGCCTAGCAGTAGTATTCACCACCCAGAAGTTAAGACACTACATGTTAAACCACACAACTTTTGTCATCACCCGAGATAATCCCCTATGGTATATGATGAACAAAAGTTATCACAATTCACGCACAACCAAATGGATCATGCTCCTAACCGAGTTCGACCTAGAATTCATATCTCAAAAGTCTATCAAAGGGCAAGTCATTGCTGACCAACTAGTTGAAGCCCCTATAACTGACAATCAACCCCTACTCATCCAACTCCTCGATGATTCTATATTTCACATAACCGAAGATGAGGAATACGTCAAACCAGAATTCATGGCTGACCTCACCATGTTCTTTGATGGTTCTAGGTGTCTCCATGTTAGGGGTGCAGGCATTGTCTTCTTTACACCTGAAGGAGAACCACTCCCATTTTCATTCAAACTTGATTTCCCTTGTACCAATAACAATGTAGAGTATAAAGCCCTAATCCTAGGACTAAAACAAGCACACTCTATGCACATCAAATGCCTCCACATCATAGGTGATTCACTTTTGATAGTCAATCAAGTGCAGGAACTTTGGCTATGCAATTGCCCAGTTCTCCAACAATACAAGAAAATCACCCAACAACTCCTATCCCAATTTGAATGGTATTACCTCGAAGCCGCTCCATGCTCATCAAACCATTTTGTAGACACTATGGCCTCCTTAGGGTCCCTCATCCCACAAAACCCAACATCCAACACAACATCTATATCCATTCATACACTTACACAATCTGCTATATCACCCACACCTCCCACAGATGATGGTGGTGTATATGTGGTAAACACCGAACCTCACGACCCATGGTTCTCATAGATCAAAGAGTACATCAAACTAGGTTTCCTACCATGTGATTTGCCCCATGCCCAATGTCGAACCTTTAAACAAAGAGTGATCCACTACACCTTGTTGGGGGACATCCTTTACCACCATAGCTATGATGATATACTCTTGCATTGCCTAGAACCACAAGAATCACAATGGGTTGTACAAGAAACCCATGATGGTACTTGTGGTGGCCATTTTAGTGGCATGGCAATTACCAAATGCATCCTCCGTATGGGCTACTACTAGCCTAAAATGGAGCAATACTACTGTGAGTATGTCAAACATTGCATCAAATGCCAACAACATGCCAACCTAACACATTTACCATCCCAAGCACTTCAACCAATCTAGTCCATGTGGCCCTTCTCCCAATGGGGCCTAGATCTAATTGGAAAAATTACACTTGCTTCCTCTAGCAATCATAAATTTATCATTACAACAACAGAATATTTTACAAAGTGGGTCGAAGCCATCCCACTGGTCCAAACTACAAGAGCCAAAATTGCAACATTCATCATGGAGCATATCATATGCCGCTTTGGAATTCCCTCCCAAATTATTTTAGATAATGGGAAATATTTTAAAAACAAGACTATCCGAGCCCTATGTGATAGATTTCACATACACCATAGCTTTTTAACCCCATATTACCCTCAAGGAAATGGCCAGGTAGAAGCCACGAACAAAACCATCTATTCTATTCTTCGTAAAACTATAGCAGAATCTCACCAGGACTGGCATAATCAAATACCCCTAGCCTTGTGGGCATATCATACGAGCATCCATACTCCTACTAGGGCAACACATTTTTCACTTGTCTATAGGGTAGAAGCTATCATGCCCCTTGAGCTTGAGATACCCTCCTTACGGATATCTATGAAATATTTCATTGACGATGACACTGCTCACCAAGCTCATCTAGATCAACTAACACTCCTCGATGAACATCGCATCCATGCCATCGAGCACACACGAGTATATCAAGATCACCTTCTTCATGCCTACAATAGTAAGGTACATCAACATGAATTTAATATTGGCAACTTGGTTCTCAAGGAGAACCAACAAATCACAAGTCAACCTCACTAACAACATGATAAATTCACCCCAAACTAGTTGGGCCCATTTATTATCACACACAAATATGGTTTAGGAGCATATCGTCTGGCCAATATTGAAGGCCTTAATGATCCTGAACCCATCAACATCTTGCACCTTCATGCATTCAATGCATGATGCATAAACACAGTCACCATCACGAGTGTCACATAGTATTAGAAGTAAATCACCAAGCACATCACCATGTGAATCTATTATTTTTGCTTTATTATTTCTCTATACATGTACATTTCACCTTTCTACCATTTTTATGCTTGGGGTATTTATTTTTCCTTTTGTAGGACTCACATCATCAGTAGGAGAGCTCTATAGCAGCCTCACCTACCACCATGCAGGACCATCTACAACCACAACAAAAACCCATTACATCGATCGATCTCGCCCGACCAACCAACGCCCTTCATACCAGTTGCTCCTCACATTCATCCCATTTAGGTCATCACACCTCACCTCGACACCATTCCCTCACCAATGAGGTTCATCCTATTCACCACACTCTAGTGATAGCCAGATCACCATGTCCTCTTTCGATGACAAAGAGGAATCCACCCAACCTCAAGCACAGGGATCATCCTCCCATCCATCTGATGATCTCAGATATCACTATTCACCTACAAATCACCCCCATCATCCCATAGGATCCTACCACCCACCTAATAGGGAGTATACACCTCATCAACCTCACCCTACATTTCTACCCGCTCCCCTTCCCAATGGTGAGTCTACCTACGCCTAGGCTTTGCAAGCCGCATGACCCAAGCTACTCAAGATGGTCATGCAAACATCCCTCCTTCCCATTCATATCATCACTTAGGGCCATCGCCTATGCCATCGGTCCTCAAGACACCACCTTCACCACTGTGAGGCTTACCACCCCAACCAATTTTACAATCACCATAGTCATTTCACTCTATTGCCTCCTCATCACAACCTCATCCATTTTCTACCATGCATCGAGCCATTCCATTCACATTGGAATCTCGATCGCCCCCTTCCCCAATACCATCACCACCACACCATGAGATACAACATCTCATCTCCCATATCAAAGCTCTAGAGTTGCAGATGAGCCACTATCATTGCCACGTTCACCCATGATAGTCTCCCATGACCCATCCATCCTCACCACCATGTAGATCCCTTCCCGACCCTAAATTGACCCATGCTAGAACCCTAGACCCATGCCTCCATTACCAGATCATCTTTCACCTAGACCTCGCTCACCTCCAATAGATCCATACGTCTATCCTATGCCTATTCCACACATGCCCCTTTCTAAAATGTTCCATCATCTCATGCATCAGGGTCTTATTGACCTACCTGAGATTCGACCTATTGATCCCTCTCATCCTAAACCATGCAACTACAATGAGAATCAATTTTACATTTACCATCACCAGCCAAGTCATGATATCGAAGAGTGTAGATCATTCAAAACCCTAGTGCACAACATGTTGCACGATGAGCGTACCCCATCACCAGAGCATTCTTTTCTATTTAGCCGACTTGTCAATCCTCTGCACCGCACCACTCCCAGGACTTTACCACCCCATAGTACCCTAACAGTGCCCACCCACTATATTCATAACATTTCCAACTATGGCTCCAACCATAATTCTAGCCATGTCATCACTTCACCATCCCACTCCCACCCAGATCTATGCCATTTCACCCGATAGTAGTTTTAGTTACTCTTCTTCTTCTATCTCATTCTTCTACTTCTTACATACGTTGATTCATTTCTTCTCTTCTATCTTTGTCAGCCTTTGGTGATCCCCTTTCCTTGATTGGTTACCAAAGCCTATTTCTTCTCACTTCTTCCACCTATACATTCCACTCTCACATCTTCCTTCTTCTTGGTGACTATTACATACACTTATACAACTCACAACTTATACATCTACTACACACACACCCCACACACTAGGGCAACCATGATCATAGCATCACACTTTTTATCATCATTACACACTTTACTCATCTGTAAATAGGTTCTTCTAAAATTCTCCTTCTACACAACATAACTTTCTTCTTGTAAATATCGCATTCCTCCACTTGCATCATTTACAGTTACATCCATTGCACATATTCATATGCTTTATAGTTAAAATTTTAATTCATGTTTGTACATTCTCCCCCAAAATGCACCTCAATAGGAATAATACATGCATTTGTTAGCATCACCACCTGGATGTCCATTCCCCCTTTTCAAGATCAGGGTATACATAGGTGTCATGTTTAATTTTGACTACTCTATAGTTTAGGCAATCAAGTGTCACCCATAGCTACTGAGTCTTGTACATTCTTCTTATGGTCTTTTAGGCTGGTTCAACTTCTCTCATGGATCACTCACAATAGGTTACACATTAACAATTTTGAGCCTAGGAAAGAGGACATCTTGAGTAGATATCACCATCTAGCGAACGGTATCCCCTGCTCGTCCTATCACCTGCATGGTCAACATACGACCTAGGGATAAACAAAGGGATCAAGCATAAGAAAAATTAAATAACTGGGTAGAAAACAAACTTCATCGCCCATACAAAAAGAAAAAAAGAAAAAAAGAAAAGAAAAAAATGAAAAGAGCACTACCACAATCAGATAGGTTAACACTAGAACAGGGGCAGAAAACAAAAGGAAATGCCTCTTGATATCACACATGTTATGCTTATCACCTTTGGTCCTTAGGTTCAACATAACACCATGGGATGATTCCAAGAGCCTGCCTACCAGTGGAATAGTCTTACAGGTGACAACACATCTCTCACATTAGCATCTCGCTTTTGTAGAGATCACTATTGTGGATGGATGAGCTAGCTAGTCCGGTAGCATCTACAATGGGTTAATCCTACCTCCCTCAAAATGGATAAATGAACCTTACACATTCACACACATAGGTCCAAGACAGACTTTGAACCAGCCCGATCATGTTATAAGTTGCCACAAAACTTGTATAGCTAAGGGTTTGAGATTTGATTGTCATAACTATGTTAGTCAAAACCATTACACATGCCTTACATTATCCACAATCCCTAAAATCATGGAATGGATCACATCCATACAGGTAAATTCCATGATACAAGTGCTTCCTTGGCGCATTTCAGTAAGTCCATACATGCACCTATGCATCTATGTCATATATGTTTGCTACACCTTATAGTTATGCATTTGTCTTACATACATTCACACAATTAACTTACATTATGCATTCATGCTACACACATTCCAAAATCAAATTATAACATTGCATTTATTCTATGTACATTCATTACAACATCACATTCGATATCACATCACACTGCATTCAAAACATAATCATGCATAATATTCTACAATTCATCCATATGAAAGAACGATAATAGATCTAAACCATTCACACATATGTATCTACTAATCATACATACCTACGAACTATATTGTGCTATCTATGCAAACATAAACACAATACATTTCAAACCATCAAAACAACACATGTATATATAACAACCAAAATCAAGAGGTATATATATATCATCATCCAAAAATGCTCGAAGGCTACAACCTGGGACCATGCCCATCACATATAATATCCAAAATACCCATAGGCTACAACCAAAGATATAACTCCTAAATATCATCATGAGTCTCCCCATGCCCCTCCTAGCTCATGCACCTCTCTACTACCTGACTCGACTCTGCAAAGACCTCTAGAACTAGATCTACTATAGGCTGCTCCATAATAGGTAGATCCTGCACCTCAACTCTAGCACCAACCTCTACTATCAGAGCAACACTACACTGACTCTGATGAGAGGGTGCCCACACTCATGACTATGTCCCAGACTATGACACCACCTATGTATAGTCAAGGAGAGGAATCTCATGCATCGATAAGGAAGTCTCACATAATAACCTCCTAGTAGTCTCCACACCCAGCTGACCAATCAGGTTCATAATCATCTGAGCCTACCTCATCACCATAACCCTCAACTACTCTATCTTAGTCCCCTACCTGACCATATCAGCCCTAGCTACTCCACCTCAACCTCCAACTGATGGACTCTATCCTGTAGTACCTGTGCCTCATCCATTGCATCCCCCTCATAGGGATATCAACAAGAATCTATTGTTGCATCCACAAATACACCAATGTCAATGGTGTCATCTACATCACCCACAATAGTATCAACACCTCCCTCCACCTCAGCTCCAATGACCTATCCCATACCACCATCTACATCCCTGACTACCTACTCCACCCTCACATCTTGGGTGCTCGCTCCACCACCCAAGCTGTCATGAGCACCATAAAGGAACCTCCCCTACATCGACAACCACACCCTCAACCCAAGCTCTCCTACCCATCCTCCCCATCGATGGAGGTACCCCAACATTAGGTGCCACCCACCGATCAACCATGCCCCTACTAGGCACCCAACTCTACCAAGCCCACCATGCATCAAATGTTGAAGTCATCCCAACATCCCCTACAACTAGGATATCCATAGGAGGATCCCTCTCTCCAACCCATGGTGGCACCACAGGCCACTCTCCTCTATCACCCTACCACCTGAAGTAAGTCACAAGAGTCCCAAGGACATCCTACTACAAACCAAACTACCTCCTCACTCGATCAAACTAAAAGTACTTAGTCTATCGAGTATACCTCCCCACCAACCATCTACCCTATCTGATGGCTCATAGCTACTCATCATCCTCATCCCAACTCACTCCACCCAACCAGGGTCTCCACCTAATATCATCAGGAGTAGCATCCTCAAACTTACCCCTCCAAAATAGTGGGTCACCCTCATGCGGCCTCTTAATACCCTACTCAACCATTGTGCTCCATATCAAAGCATAAGGCAAATACTTCTTGCCCTCAACATGTATAGGGTTAGGCAATAAAGATGGCCTCTCAATAGCAATGTGTTCCCATGCCCATACCTACAACAAAGGGATCACACTCAATCCTATCCTCCTACCTCGAACAACCTCGTACAACTCTCGATAGACTTGAGCCAACAATGTAGGTGCCCAAGCAAACACAACCCTATGCTCCACCATGTCACTAACCAAGTCTAACATATTCTAGGTAAACAGAAACCTAGAACTATCAGGTAGAGCATACATGGAGATCATCATCATAGCCACACACTATCGATCTGATATCTTATCTCATACCCATAACCACTCATAATCTATCTTAGAGATATCAATTTCTCTCCATGCTACCCCAAATAATCTCTCCAACACAACATCCTTCCTATCATCTACATGCCCTCACAAGAACACCCTCAATCGATAATCTATAAATATGATATACATCCTCTAAAGTAACGATCATTTCCCTAGTAGGAAAATGAAAAGTGTTCCTATCTGCATCCCACCACTCACACAATGTAGACACATATGCTCTATTAGTGTGGATACTCTTACATTCCCACACACCTCAAAAATGTATGTCATCCAACCACGACAACTCATCATCAATCTTCATCAACTCCTCAAAACCCTCCTTAAACTTCCTCACCCGATGATGGGGTTCAAGCATCTTCACCTATCCAAAACACAATAAAACACACATCAATAATCCACATAACAATCCAATCAAACAAAACTGCATCAATCATAATTTTCAAATTAAACCTATTTAATTTGACACACATTTCAAAGCAAAACAATGCACAAAACACATGACAAAACACATCGACATAACAATCACACATTTGGACACCCATTTTGACATTTCATGGCAAAAGTTCGAACTGACATGACAAACAACATCATTTGGACTCCCAACAACCCAGTTCAAATTTACAACTACCTATTAATTGACACGCAAATCAAACATAAGCCAAACAACAACATCTACAAAAACAAATATCACTTTTGGATACCCATTTGCCCACTTATCGATAAATGTGTCGATAAAATTCAAAAACAATTCACCAATCTACACAGATCTAACAGTCAACTCTGTCATAAATACACCAAAACCGAACACACATCTAGACACACAATCTAAAAATAACAGTCATATTTTTAGATACCCATTTGCCCACTTAGCGGTGAAAGTTCAAACAGACATTGAGTACAGTCTAAATCAGGCTCTCTATAGCTCATTTTTAGTTTAACACTACTCTACACCTTGGCACGCAAATCAAAGGTAGGCCAAACAAAGTCATTCATCAAAACAAATAACATTTTTGGACACCCATTTTGCCCTTCTACGATGAAAGTTTCATCGGTTTTCCAAAATTTTACGCCTAACATGTCAAATCTAACAGTCTAGGTTTGATATATTACTCCTAAAAGTGACAAATTCAAAAATCACATCAAACGAAGTCAAAAAAATAAAACAGTCACATAACGAAATACCCATTTCCTACTTTAGCAGACAAAATGCAAAAACATGTTAATGTCAGTACACCGTTACTTCAAAAACTGACAGTCAAACTTCATATCGACTCTACCCATTACCCGATCAAATTAATGACAAAACAAGTCTAATTTTGAAATGGATCACATTTTTGGGTACCCATTTGGCTCATCTACCACTACGTATTCAAATTTCCATTAAAAATTACAAAAAATTTAAATTGGGATGAAAACCTCCCCCCTCATTCACATTTCCGAGAAAAATTAAAACAAAAACAAAAACAAAGCAAAAGAACACTTACCGATGGGTCCCCATGCCTACTGCCAGCTGCTCTGCATCCCCTCATCATTGTCGCTCCCAAAGTCATCACTTTCATTCTCCTCGTGTCATTGGATGCTTCCACAAATCACTTCTCACCATCGTGCAAAGTTAAAATGAGCCCATTCCAAGCAAATTAGGGCTTAAATATGCATTTATCACCGATTCACCCCTCAAGGGGTGAAATGAACCCAATTCACCCCTTGGGTGGCGATTTAGGTCAAATTCACCCCTGGTGGTGAATTAAAACACCCCAAAACACCCCCAAAACCCTAGGAAAGTAGGCATTTGTCTCATAAAACCCTAGGAACCTTCCAAACTTGTCTTTTCACTTCATTTGCATTCATAATCATCATGCATTGATATTTATTTATCAATCGTTGCATCATCAATTCATCACACTTCATTCACCTCATTGTTGATTCCTCATTTGAGGGGGTATTCATATCCAAAGTCAGCTTTGCATGCAACCACAACATCAAAAATCCAAAAGTACGATTAGCGCATTTGTCTACAAATTTTTTTTTGAATATTATCATACGATTATAATCTCAATCCCAAACAGACATGGGTTACATCATGAGAGTTATGCGTTACCATGGAGAAGTCAATCTAGCATTCATGTACATCGAGTACACAATGGATGATACATTTGATTAATCCTAGCGCAACATTTGGAAATGGACTTTGCGACCATGCTGATCTGGTCACGAGTTGATGATCCAAATGTTAAACTAACTCAAATGGTTTGACACTTGTCCTTTGTCGCCATGTTATCAATCAATCAACAACAAATATTTAGTTAGGCTTTTGTCCTAATCATACTTTTGGACCATGTTGATCTGGTCGCAAAAGCAAAGCAGTCAAAAGTTGTCATTCTCAAGCAACTGGTATGGCATCGTAAGATGTCATACGGACTCAACAAAATCACATCATTGCATTCATAATCATTCATTTTCCTTTACCAGCATTGTTTTTATCTCTTTCCTCTTTTCCTTCTTTCCTTCCTCTCTTCTTCCCCTATGGACATCAAGTTGATGTTGTATGGTCACGCTTCGAGCGACTACATACCTTCGATTAGATTCCATTCTTTCTCTTCTTTTCCTGGATACCCAATTGATTTGTATGGTCACACTTCGAGCGACTACATACCCTTTGATTGGATTCCATTCCCCTTCTATCCCTTTTCCTTCTACACAAACCCTTCACATTTTTGTATTAAACTGTGTTCTACACAGTATAGTACAAAAAGGGGCAAATGTAGACACCCAAAAGTTGCACACTGCTATACCTACATACTTGTAGATCCTTCTAGACACTTGTAGGTTTACATAGGCCATCCTAGGTACCCCTAGGCTATCGTAGACCAATGTAGACTATTGTAGATCATCCTAGACATGCGTAGATTGTTGTAGTCATGCGTAGTCATACGTAGACGGTTGTAGTCATGCATAGTCATGCGTAGATCGCCATAGATTGTCATAGCATCGTGTAGACTCCCATATACTACTTCATCGACTTTTAGGTCCTAAACCCTCATAAGCCTTCCAAATTACATCCGGCACATTGAAATATCATTCGACAGTCTATTCACATGCAATTGAGGCCCCCACGGGGTATTAGTTGACCAAAATAATTAATAAGTCAATAACCAAATTCTAATTTAATGTTGACTTCACTTAAGTCACCTTTTTAGGGTAAATTTGATTAAAAGAACCCTTAATCTTGATTAGCACTAATCACATCCTCCCACATGTGTGAAATTAGGGTTTGTTGAGATATTTCTTTAATCATGTCTTAAATTGGCTTAAGCACCTCCTAATCAGGATTAGCCCTAATCCATCCTCACACATGTGTGAGGATGAGATATTTCTCATAAGGAATGTGATGTTGCCACATTGCATTTCTTAACCTAACCCTAGTCAGAATCAAACCTAGGTTTAGTCTATCTAACCCCCCCCTGCACCTTGCCTTTGCCTATAAATAATGGGTCCCAAACCCCTAATTAAGTCTGATTCCCAAATTCAACAAAGCATAGTTACTCTACTGAAATGGAAAGCCAATATTGAACAGTCACTTCTCGGTGCACACAGTCAGATTTCAATGGTACACAGAGGCACCCTAGCTGCCTAGGAGTCGACCCACCAGAAGGATTTTGTAGAAGAGGCATCACAGCTCAGATCGCCCCTTGCCCCATGAATCCGGCCTCAGTTCACCCCTCGGGTGGCGAATTGGGTCTACAGGCCCCAAATCACTCCAGATTTGGGTGGTAAGCTCCCTTTTACTATATTATTACTTTTTGCATAGTTTATTTCATGTTTTGTTATGATTTTATAGTCATTTCATCTTTATAAATATGGGGCCTGACTAAGGCAAGCCCCCAACGTATTGACCCCTTCTTGCAAGTTTCTTTCAGGTTATCCAGCAGATTTGAAGGAGAAGAACACCAACAAACAACAACCCGATGGTGGCCCACATACAAAGAAGCCCACCTACACTGAGGGACATCAGAAGAAGGCATCAGGCCTATAGTGTATTCATGAAAGGAAAAAGGGGAATTCGCCCTATTTGTAACCCATATCAAATTTATCATGAATAAAGCATATATTTCTGAATGACTTGTGTTATTACTTGTTGTTAGATCAAATGTCAACTTCTGGTCATTTCAATATTTTTTTCTTCTATGGCTGAAATATTTTCACTATACCTCTTAGGGAGTGACCTTAAAATATTTTGACAAACATTTGTTTCTTCAACTTTAAACCTAAGTCCTTGCATGGAGTTAACAACCTCATCCACACAAAGTAAATATGTAGCAATGTATTCCTCATCCTTCATCTTCAGGTCTTCAAATATTTTCTTGTGATTTTGCAATTTTGCCATATTGACCTTTTTGTCTCCCTCATATGTTTTCTTCAACTTTTCCCAAATATCTTTTGTTTATGTGCAATGCATAACTTTTACAAACTCTAATTCACATAAACCACTTAATATTCCATTCATTACCTTTGAATTATTTAGTTGTAGGAGCTAACCATCTTTATCTATAGGTGAAGTAACTGGTGGTATGTGCCCATCATCAACTGCTTGTCATATATCATTTCCTTGTGCCATTAGATAAATCTTCATTCTTACACTCCAAAATGCATAATTGTTCCCATCAAACAATGGTGCCTTATTTCTTGAAGATCCACTTTGAGAATCCATCTATGTTCTTGTAATATTTTCCTTCAAGTTGTTAAACTCTTCCAAAGGAACCCGCTCTGATACCAATTGAAGAACACACACTTATACTGAGAGGGGGATGAACAATATAAGAACAACTTTTACTTTTCTTTCTTAAATAATATTATCCAATATATCAATGACAATATCAAAAACAATAATCAAAGCAATGCATAAATCATCACACATAATAGAGACACCAATTTAATGTGGTTCACCCAATGTGGGCTACTCCATGGAGAAAATATTTCACTAAAATTTTCTCAACAAATCTCTTGGGAATCCTTCCCTATTACAATTTTTATGGACCTCTATCCAAAGGATACATCAATACCCTAATCAAGTTCATGGAAACCAATCCACAGGAGACACAAATCCCCTTTGTTGGTTCATGGATCTCTATCCATAGGAGAACTCCTTCTCCTCTACTCTAGTTGGTGATCTTCTAGAAGACTACTACCTCCACTGCACTAGCTTGTGGATCTCTCTCCATAGAATATATTTGTCCTCACTCAAAATACCTCTATCCTCACTACCCTAGTGAATGGATCTATATTATTGGAGACTACTATTCTCTGCTCTATCACATCCAAATATTACTCTCAGATCTAATAAATCTCTGTCTCAAATCTGCACTAAACATTATCCTTGATCTAGCACAAATTTTCTCACAAGTCTATCTCTGGTCTGGCATAAATCTTCCCTCAAATCTGCACCAAAATATGTCTTCAAATCTATCCTCAAGCCTTAACACAAAGCTTGATCCAATCATAAATAAACTTTGCTTAGATCTACCACAAGCCTTATCACAAAGCTTGAACAAATCATAAATCAACTCTGCTCTCAAGTCTTCTCAAAGACTTGTCTCAAAACTATCCAACAAGTCCTCTCAAGAACTTGCTCAATCTACTCTCAAGTCTTCACCAATACTTATCTTAAATTTCCTCAATAAATCCTCCCTAGAACTTGTTCAATATTCTCAACAAGTCTTCACCAAGACTTACCTCAAATCTACTCAACAAGTCTTCACCAAGACTTACCTTAATTCTGCTCAACAAGTCTTCACCAAGACTTACCTCAAACCTGTCCAACAAGTCTTCACCAAGACTTACCTCAAATCTGCTCAACAAGCTTTCACAAAATCTTCTTTAACTCTATCCGTAAGTCCCCTCTAGGACTTACTCAAATCTACCCACAATATTTCACAAAATCTTTCTTAACTCTACCCTTAAGCTTTTACAAAATCTTACTCAAATTTGTCCTTAAGTCCCCTCAAGGACTTACTCAAATCACTGCAAAAATTGCATACAAAACTCAACTTAAATCTCTTTTAGAAAACCTCTTTAACACTTAGACAAGTTTCACTCAGAATCTTATTAAACCACATAAATATATAGATAATTATCAAAGACTCAATATGTTTCACACTCACTAGGTTTTGTACTCGACAAAACACTCTATCACTTTCAAACTTTCTTTCAAATAAATTCAGAAATAAAGTATAATTTGTTTCACAAAACTTGAACTATCACTCCAATGCTTTCAATCAATAATGCTCAACCAACTCCACTCAACCATTCACTCAATGAAACACAACTTACTTACAAACTCTACGCAAGTGTTTCACTATCCTTCCACCAATTCACACTATGAATCTCAACCCTTGACTCAAGATTATTCCAATGTCACATAACAATGATACTCATGTTATTTCACAAATCCTAGCTCAATATTGTTCACAATCTCACATAACAATGATACTCATGTTCTTTCAAGCATTCACATATCATGCATATGAAAACTCACTCAAATATTTCCAAAAATTCTTATGAAACGATCATTTTCACTCCACCTTTGCATTTCACAAAATTCAATCCAACAACATTTCAATCATAAGGAAGATGTGCCCATACATTTTTTTTGATGGATATATGTCTTCAAAACCTATTTTACTCACAACCAAAACCTTTTTCCAACTCTAGGTTAGATAGCAACAACCTATCTCAAAATCTCCATAGAAATATTTATCCCAACAAATATTTCACCATTCAAGTAATACACATAAAATGACAAATCACAAATACACCTTATTACTCCTTTCTTAAAAATAAATCTTCAATCATGAATCATTCACTCACAAAAATAATTATAATGGCAATCTCCCTATAACTCCTTTTAACTCCAACTCAATAAAATATTTAAATCAAATTTCAACCCTCAAAATAAATTTCAAATTACAATCATAAAGTCCTTGAATACACCTTATCCTCTCCAATTCTCAACCCAACATTAATTCCAAATTATGCCAAAAAAAATCCTTGCAAACCCTTATAAACTCCAAACTTTAATAAACACTATTATTAATTCATACCTTAGCTTCAAGAAAAAATTAATTTTCTCACACCTTAACCAATATCCTGCACTCCACGCGATTCTAAATTGCGTTCACCTACCTGCCAAGCACCTTAGCCATGACTTAGGTAGCCACATAGGCTACATGCCTACAAAAGACTAATGAGGTGCCTTTCACCTCTTATCTCCTTTCTTGGTGCTAAAAACCAAATGATAAAAGCCTTTAACATTTGTTGCTATCGAGAATCAAATGCGGGACCTATGTCCTGCCAACAACTTATGCACCAAGTCTTTCCACTAGATCACTAGAGCAGATGGTGATGGGAGTGCGCCCTCACTTTACCTTATTCATTTTTAGTCCACTTCAACCTTTTAAAAATAAAAACATTTACCTTGCTCACAAAAATTATTCAAAATATTTCTTAGCCCTTTGCATACACAATGTAATTTTTGAAGACTTACCTTATTGCATCCAAACCATATGGTATAAATACCATATCTAATTTTTGCTCGACGTCGATGGGAAAATATTTAAAATTAAATATTTTGCGCCCAACCCTAACTTAGGGTTTAATTAAATTAATTTATATTATTAATTATAATATAAATATTATAATTAATTAACCTTAGGCTTAACTTAAACTCTTAATATTATAATAATAAATATTATAATATTATTTCCTTTGGGCCTAGGTATTTTCATTTTCCAACCTTAGGCTTTATCTGAACACCTTTAATATTATTATAATAAATATTATAATATTATTTCCTTTGAGCCTAGGTATCTCCTTCCTTTAGGGTATTTTGTCAATCTTTTAACCAATCATGTGAAGCTTTAAACCAAATCTCTTGGGCTTAAAATATAAATATTTTAACCCTCATTTTTCCAATTCCTTGCACTGACTTATGACATCACTAAAACTATCTCTTGACATCAATGACAACACAACTACTCAAAATGTCCAACAGAAAGTTTGATAATTTGGGGATATAGAAGAGTAATTGAAGCATATCTTGTGAGAATTACACACAAAGGTGTTCATAAAAATAAAGTATTATAGGAAGTATGAAGGAAGAAAAAGGAATATGGATTAGATAGAAGGAAAGGATGCAAAATATATATTATAAAATAAGGGTAAGAGAGTATCAAGAATCAAAAGGAAAAAGTAGTGGATCATAGAGAAAGCATAGGGAAACCCATGGCAAAATAATAATACTAGGTAAATTTAAGGAGAATATATTAAAATAAATTGGAATAGAAGCTAAAGTGAAATTAATCCATGAATGAATAAAAATAAAGATATGGATGTTAAGTATCAATTAAATTATGCTTTCCATGTTTAAATAACTTTTTTAGGTGTGTTCAATTGGGTATACTATGCATGTAATTATGTTTGGTTCAATTTCTAAGAGTATGTACATTTAGTGTTACACCTGTGTATAGGTTAGAGGCAAGTGTAGGATAAATGTTGAATTTGAGTTATAATATTTTCTTTGATGTGTATGCATTGTTTCATGGGTAGGAAATATAGGATGTAATGGCATTCTAGAATTGATCTAATCCATGATAAAATTTTAGCTTCCCTTTAAATAACTTTGGAGGAGTATACAATATCTTCATAAGAAGGATAATAAGGAGTTTTCATTCTATTTTTCCATAAAATTTGGAGCATTCACCCAAAACATAAGTGTTAGAGTGTTTTCCTTCAAAGAAAATATATAGCTAGTTTTAATTGGAGATGCTTGAAGGTTTGGAATAGATTTACAGCTCTTCCAAATTCCAAGGTATGAGATTGAATATTTTGCTTGGAAAGGAATGGAGTGGAATTGGGATCCTCTATAGAATCTATGCCCCCATGAAACTTGTATGCCTTAAGTCTTTATAAATATTTTATGAATTTCAATGAATAATTGTGTAAGCATTAGATTAAATGTCTAAATTATTTCAACTAAGTTTCAATTTGTAATAAGACATATTGAGGCAAATATTTTAAGTCATGGTTTGGTGGGTGGCTGGGTTGTTGAAGTATCTTGGTGTTGAAGAATTTAGTAATGAAGTTAAAAACTCTATATAGAATTACGAGTTGTACAAAAAAATATTATTTTACTTAGATGATGTCAAGGTCAATAGAAGAAATAATTTATTTATTATATTTTGGAAATTAATTGTATAAATATTTAATGTGAAAACTTTAAAATATTTTAAAGGAATGGAATTTTTACAAGTTGTTTTCCTTTAATTATTAAATGAAACATCTTTTAAATTTTTAATATAAATTATTAAATATTTAATTTTTTTTCTAGATTTAAGAGGTTGTACTTGGGTCCCCCACCCTTGAAAATTAAATTTCTCTTCTTTAATATTTTACAAATAGATACACTTCTTATCTCAATTGATATGTTATAGATAAAAACCTATATCATTTTACATAAAATGTCTGAATTCTTGATTTTCATTTTCTGGATATTTTCAATTTTTTGTATGATTAAAATTAATCCAAAATTTAGTATCTTTCTTGACATTTTCCTTTAGCATCCTTCACAATTCCAAAACTTCACCTCTACTATCTATGCCTTGCATCATCATAGAGTAATATTTCTAAAACATCGCACTATGATAGATTTGTTTACCAAACCTAGATTGTTAGTTTCCTTCTTGAAAGACAAGTGCAACCACAAAAATTATAATAAATAGTCTAAATGAAAATGCATTATTGTTACAAAATAAAGTAGATATTACAAAAAGAAATCATTAAAGTAAATCTTAATCATTAATTGATTCAGGCAATCAACATTTTGTTTTTAGATTCAACTAAAATTTCTACTTCCTCTAACCATGGAAAGAAGAATTTAACTTCATTATCCTCAATCAAAACCCCTCTATTGGCAAGCTTATATGAACATTTGTTTCCTTAAATTAATATACGTGTAAACCTAATTTCTTAAAACTCTTTAGCATGATCTTGAATTTCTATAATTATCTCTTGTACGTTCCATGGAGCCTTTGCTTTCCTCAAAATTGTATTTATTACTATGAGATAATCACCTTCCATCCATAATCTATTCCATTTCATTTGTTTACATGTTTTTATCCATTCTAAAGCCACCTAGGCTTCAAATTCCTTATTTGTCTTAAATCCACTATTGAAATCATAATGAGACAAAATATCTCATCTATTAATTCTAATTATTCCTCCTCTTCCTAATGGTCCTGGATTTCCTTTAGATGCTCCATAAAAATTAAATTTAACCCACTCCATAACTGGTGGTTTCCACTTTATATTCTTTTCCTTACTTTTTCTTCTCTTGTACCTAACATCATAATTAAATTTAATGACTTTATTCCATCTATTAATTCTCTTTGCTTCCATATTAGGGATTGGATGAGTTGATAGGGTTTGTTTAGACTCCTTTATGGCTAAACATATCATATTTTTCATTACCTCTAAATTGATTTCCTTTCCTTTAAATATTCTTCTATTCCTTTCTAGCCATATAGTCCAAAGTATTGTATTATTTAATATGTCCCATATTTTTTATAAAGCCTCACTTTTATAAGTGCTCTACCATTGCTTTAACTAGTATTCAATTCCACTATTCATCAACAAGCAATTACCAAACATATTAAGAATCCATTACCATAGATTCCAGACTATTCAGAAATGTCCCAAGAGATTGTCTATACTCCTTCTTAAAAACAAAAAACACATTAAGAGGTGCCATGAAAACCCATTTTCATAAGGTTATCCCAAGATAAAATTCTTCTATGACCTATTAGCCAAATAAAAATTTTGACTTTAGGAATGCTTGGGCTATCCCAAATATTTCTCCATATTCTAGTGATATTATTATTTTGTTAGTGTTGTATATTATATCCACTTCTTGTTGTGTATTATCCTAAGCTATTCAAATTCAAAATCATTTTATCCTTGGCTCACCTCAAAATAATCATGGTTTTAATCGTTCTACTCAATTTCTTCCTAGCATCAATGTCATGTATACTTGTAAAAAAAATATTATTTCCATGTATCTTCCTTATTGATCCTTGTACAAATTTTTTGAAACCCTATCACCATATTTATCTTGAATAAATCTCATCCAAGGTTTTAAAATTGGATCTAAATTGAGTGGTTTTTAATCACACCATGTATCCATCCAAATATTTGTTTTTCTTGAGTTCCCACCACCCATATTAAACCTTTAATCATAAGATCAATAGATTTTTTAAACCATTCCAAAAAGCAAAAACATTTCATAGAGAGAATGCAGTAAATATTATATTGGGTGATTGGGAACAATATAAAAGAATTCTTTACCATTGTATTTGACTCTCTTTGTACAATCTCCAGATAAAGTTTCTCCTAATAGCTATGTTTGCATTTGTAAGAACTCTTAAATCAAGACTTCCCCTAGTTTTATCATCACACAACTTGCTCCATTTCACCAAAGCAAATTTCCTTTTATCATGTAAACCTAACCATAAAAAGGGTCGCATAATATAGATTAAACTTTTCTCAAATGATTTTGGCATAGAATATAATTCCATATAATATGTTTGAATGGCTTGTAATATTGATTTAATTAATTGAAATATTCTTGCTAATGATAACCATATACCTTTCCAAGCTAGATGTTTATTCTAACATTTAATAATAATAGGATTCCATAAATCTATCCTCATTCTCCCCTCAAATAAAGACATATCTAGATAAGTTATTGATAATTGTACCTCCTCCATTTGAAGCAACCTACAAATTCTTGTTTTGATATTAGCAAGAGTGTTAAGGAAGAAAATTTTGGATTTAGTCCTATTAAATTTTTGCCCTGAAGCTCTTTCATACTCTTTTATAAAGTTATTCAAAGCTTTGGCATCATTTATCCTTGCCCTTTTGAAAATAGTTGTATCATCTACAAATTGTTGATGGGTGATGTTATCAATGTTATTACTAACCTTAATTCCACATATAAGCCCATATTTGTAAGCCTTATTTAAGCTCCTAATCAAAAAATTTACCATAATAATGAACAAATAAGGAGATAGAAAATCTCCTTGTCTAAGGCCTCTCTTGGTTTTAAAATATTTTATCAGTAACCCATTGACCAAAACTGAATAAGAAACTATAAAGACACAATTTTTAATCCATATAACCCATTTCTTCCTAAAAACAACTACAAAAATAAAATCCCATTTAACCCTATCATAGGATTTACTCATATCAAATTTTAAGATCATTGTTTTCTCTTTTCTTGAAGCTGTTGAATGTATAATTTCATGAGCTACTATGATCCCATACAAAATTTTTCTCCCTTTCACAAATCCTCCTTGCTCCTATAAAATTATTTTGTCTAATAATGGCCTTAACATATTTTCCATAACTTTGAAAATAATATTATATGCCATATTACATAGGTGTATGGGTCTAAAAGAATAAAGCAATTCAACATCTTTCTTTTTTGAAATTATGGTAAGATATGTTGCATTTATTTTATAAGTTATGTATTGTTTTACCCTAGACTTTTCCACTACCACCAATAAATAATCCTTAACTATATCCCAATTATGTTGGTAAAAATCTATAGAGATCCCATCTAGACTTGGGGATTTATCCTTATGAAAATGGAAGATCTAGACAAACTTCTTCTAGAGTAATAGGTTCCATCAGTGTTCCATTATATTCATTTGTTATAATGAAGGAACATCTTGAAGAAGTTTATCATTAATAACTTTGGTCTCCTATGAACCTAGAATATTTTGATAAAAATAATTTACCTCTTTTCTAATATCACTATGATCTTCAGTCCAAAACCCTTCTATTGATTTAATTTTACTATTTCTAGAAGTTTATCTTTGTACAATAGCCATCCTATGAAAAAAATTATATTGTTATCTCCTTTTAACCAAGTCTATCTTGATTTTAATATCAATACTTTCTCTTCCATACTCAAATTATTATGATATTCAATAAGCAACTCCCTTTCCTATGAGCTTGGATTATTATGATCACTCTTTTGGAATTTTGAAAAATTATCTTTTAGTTATTTCTTCTCAAAAATGCTTCCAAATATGTTCTTGTTCCATTATTTTAATCTATATGTCATAGATTTAATTTTATTTGGAAGAGCATACAACCCACCATTACCTAAATAATTCCACGTTTGAGCTATCATATCAACAAACTTGAGGATGACCTTCCCACATCTGCTCATATTTAAAATATGATCTTTTTTTGAATTCACTGACCACCATTTTAACTCTTATTGGCCAATGATATGAACCAATCCTTGTTAAGGTATTAATTTTAGCACAAGTTCCTTCATCTAGCCAATTATCTAAGAGAATGTATCTATCTATTTTTTTTTCTATTAGGTTCTAGCCTCTCCTATTTTTGGTCCAAGTATAATTGTCTTATTCAAACTCAACTTCCCATAGATTATTATTTTAAATAAAAGATGAGAAATATTTCATAATTTAGGCTAATTTCCTAATTCCTCTAAATTTTTCATCCATCTTGGTTATCGCATTAAAATCTCCAATGATCATGAATCAGGTTTTTTGGTCTTTACTTCTCATAAAGGCTTCAATCCCACTCCAAAATTCTAATCTACTTGACTGAGTTATAGGTCCATAGACATTGATAATGATGAAATGAATATCTATAAAGAAGCAAGTGACTAAGGAGGCTATCTAATGCCTAGTTTTATGAATGGTTACACAAGATATTCTAGAATGATTCCAACAAGTTAGAATTCCCTCTAATGCTCCTTCAGAATCCACAACATCCCATTCACATTTTACCCATACTGCTTTCATAGTTTTTGAAACTTCTTTTGTCATTTTAGTTTCTTGGATATAAAAAATATCAGGTTTATTACTTAAACATAGGTCCCTAATACACCTATGATTTTATGGGGCATTAGAACCCCTTATATTCCATGAGATGATAATCATGTCTCATTAGGGACTTTTGACCCTACCTATGTATCACCAATATCATTTTTTTCTTTGGTAAAGAGAAGTTTAACTTGTACACACTAAAATCATGTCAATCTGATTAGAATGCTAAGACACATTCTAATACACACCATATGGCCCTCTTGCACAAACCTTAGAGGTTAAATAGTGGTCCTAGCAACTTTTAGGAGGTTCTACCCCACTTTTGGGAAGTTTTGGGCCATGTAGGCATGGTCATCCCACCCCAAGAAACCACAGTTCATGGTTGTCCCACCCAAAAATGGCCACTAGCAACCATCCCTAGGCGGGATGACCATGGCATTGGACCCTTAAAAAGTCGAAGTTAGGACAAATGGCACCCAAAATTTTCCATTTATCCTACCCATTGAAGCATGCCAATTTGAAGGTTCATAACTCTCATGCCAAATTGCAAATTGGAGGTACAAATTGGAGATTATTCCTCCTCCAATGCATGACAAGGTTTGGAAAAATTGTGGCACTTGATTCACATGGCTAAGCATTCTCATTTGACCATATGCTCACTTGGGATATAAAATGGAGTTGTTTTAGCCAATTTTGGAGAGGAGTCTGCAATATTTCACCATGAAGTGCTATCGAGATTTATCCCCAATTCACTACATGTTTTTCCTTGAGATCTCCATCGAGCGAAGGAGGTTTTCAAGTGATTATAAAATGCACAATCCATTTACAAAACCAACCCATTTTAGTGAATCAGATCCCATAATTATATGGAAATACCCCTAGGAGTAGCTTAGACCAAATCCCAGAGGAATTGGTTGTAAAATCTAGCAAATTTTATGGTCGTCCCACCCCATGATGACCCCCAAATTATGATAGTTCTACATGGCGCACCCAGGTATGGCCATGAATCTAAGTACTATTTTATTTCTATTTTTGCATATATCGATTCTAGAGTATATTTTATACCTTCTATCAAGTTTTGGTGCTTTTTTGAGTTGTTTTGCATTTTTTAGTATGCATTTCTTGTTTTGCAATCCTGAATGGCACACCCATGGAAGCCCATAAATCTATGTAAAATTTATTTATTTTCTTTATTAGATCATTTCTAGTCTACATTATATGCATGATCCTAAGTTGTGGTAGCATTTAGAATAGTTTTGCATCATCTATTATACATTTCATCTTTTAAGCTACTTATCGTGTACATCTCTTTGATTGCCTTTCAATATGCACATGCTATTAACAAATATGATTTCCATGTGTTTAGATCCATGTATTCCAGTGCATGAGGAAAGATCTAAATATTTGAACATAGATAGATCATCGCAGTGGTAGCAAAAACCATCTCTTCAATCATGAGTGCGAGGAAGACACTAATAGCGTGCCTTAAATTTTTGAAAGGATTTGATCCTTAAAATATTGTAATGAGTTGTATCAATTAAGAGCCCTCAAGAGGATGTTTTGTAACTACATATTTGGAAAATATAATAATATAAATAGAACCACCCAATTCTTTCACTTATTTTTCTCTTATGCTTACTTAAAATATTGCTTTTATAGTCCTTAAATCAATAGGGCAATAGATGCATTTCATTTACCTTTTCTAGGTGCACCTTTTTTCCACTCTATAGTGGTGATCATGGTGGGACCCCTAACCCATTTTATTTTTGTAACTTTTGAACCTATTTTTTCTTTAAAAAGTTATAGGTTTTGGTCGTTCTAGCCTAAAATGACCCTTGATTTCCTAATTGGAACACTCAGGTATGGCCATAGCAGTCATACCAGCTAGGGATGAACCCCATGTTTGTAGCCATCCCACCCCAAAAAAACCATAATATAGAGGGTTTGCAATTCAAATTGATAGAAACAACAAAAGCATAGGCTTTCAAGGTAAGTAACCAAACCTTGTATTTGCATGTTTATTTTTCGAAAAAGGTCAAATTTAGTTTTTCTTTCCATTTTTATTTGCTTGAAAGGTAGATTCCACTTTTATTTAATCACAAAAACAACAAAAAATAATAAAATGGAAAAATAATCCAGTAGGAATGCATCTATGTGGTTTAATTTCTTGAGATCTACCCAATGGGTAGGTTGCCATTTAGGGTATGCATTTTGTAGGTTCAATTTCTATTTAATACTTTTGAAAGTGAAACGTTATTTTTGTATTTAGTGAAATCTCATTGAGTGCTCTATTGTTTTACTTTTTTTAAGTATAAAATGAACCACACAAAGCACATCCCATTTTGAACATTAGTGAGTTGGACTTCATCCCCAACCATTAATCAAGACCAATGATGGTGGGCTTCATATCCACCTGTTGACTCGCATGATTGATACGAACCCTATTTTATTGGAAAATACCAGCTCCAAGAACCATATTAGATGTGTAAAATAACATGCATTCCTCTTCAGAGGGTGTATCTCTATCGACGATCAATATGGGTGAGGACTGGTAGAACCTATTCTCCATCATTGGGTATGGGCTTCATCTCCATACTTTGGTTTGTACACATGATCGGACTTTCATTACTAATTGTTGAGCTATGAGTATATAGGTGAAATACCTTTAACATAAGAATATCATCCTACAAGAGAAAAATATGTGACAAAATATCTCCTTGTAAACAATAAATCAAAACACATAAAACAGTTTTAGGAAACACACATAAATCTTTAAAAGAGATAAACACTTGTATTATTGCATATTTCCATTCTTGTGTGCTGCATCATTAAAGTTTGTAAAGGAGATAATCACGTAGGGTTTGGTATAAAGTAGCTATGGTGTGTACCCATAGCCAAGCATTTTTAAAGGTTGATGTTGTAGAGAGTAGGCATGGTGACACAAGTCATATTCGATTTAGCCCTAAGGACATTTTCATACCTCCTTGGTAGCCTCCTACTCACCCAAGTCCCAGAATAGCTAGTTAGGAACTTCACCTACAAGGGACCCCTACACGGGATACCCCTATAGGTTTTAGTCCTAATAAGGGAACATACTTCTCCTATTTAGATACTCCACACATCTTCTTTTAGGAATATCAATTACGCATTGAGGCACTAAAAGGGAGAGCAATACCAAGTATTCACATGCCTGCTAGGTCTACCACACCCACCTATGGGCAAAATTAAGAGTACACACATTGGGTAGGGCCAAATGATCAAACTATGCCCTTAAATAGCCCTAATATATTACAACAACCTAAGTATCAAGATGAGTATGATACTCATCACTCGAGACCAAAAAATTCAACCCTTCCCTTCCCCATCAATGAAGGAAGACATGAGAGGTTTTTTATTATCCTTAGATCCATTATGCCATGCAAGCACGATGTGCCTCTATGTCAACTGAGTATAAAGAACACTTGTCTAGGATTGAACCTCAAGTGAATGCAACTTCCCTCAATTGAGGGAAGCTTGTAGTTGATATTTTAGACCATCTTTAATGAGATAGGCCCCAAGGTGATACTACTAGGGATCATAGGCCTTACATAGTAGAGTAGATAAATAAAGTGGTCAAGAGGTATATTGAGCACCAAGCATAATCCAATCAGCTTTGGCATGATAAAGAATGCTTGGACCTCCAACATCAATTAGAAAATAAAATAATTGAGCAGCAAACCTATGAGCTTTTTCAAGAGACCTTACACGATAGGGTCCATATCCTAAGTACTCATAGACAAGGGGTTCATCAAAGGAAACCTACTTTCAATAAATATAGGCCTCCTAGGCCTAACCAAATATTACCTCCTTGACCTCCTAGGCCCAACTAGGACTTGCCTCCCAAGCCAAACATAGATCACCATCCACAAACGCTTACTCCTCCTTGTAGGCTAGTTCAAGAGACACCTTACAAGGCCTACAGTGAGCTTGAACTAGAAGAGGAATATCTTGAAGTTCCTTATGAAGATAGGATGGATGACATTCAACCACCATGCAATAGGTTTGATATTCCTTACCCTCCCCCATAGGGTTAAAGTAAATAAGAGGAGATCAAATCCTATGGTGTATACAAAGCATTCCTAGAATGCATGGAATTGATATAGAACAAGACCTCTGGGTTTGGGTCTCAAAAGCCCACTTTACACTAGATTCATAGTCAACTTCTTCACCCATAAGTACCTTCCCCTCCCTATCTAGAGCATTTTAAAATGCCCAAGTTGGATAAATTTAAAGAAGAGAAAGATGTGTAGGAGCATGTCATCAGATTTTTGAATCAATGCT